>PVJS01002757.1:0-81362 GCA_004027185.1 Glis glis
TCCTTTCCCCTCCCCTCCCCCCCCCTCCCCTCCCTCCTCTCTCTCTCTCTCTCTCTCTCTCTCTCTCTCTCTCTCTCTCTCTTCCTCTGTCCTTCATGGCCAGCATGAGGTGGGTAGCTTTGCTTTGCCACACCCACCCCACTATGATGTTCTGTCTCATCACAGGTCTAAAAGCAATGGAGCCAGCTGACCATGGACTAGAACTTCTAAAACCATGACCTCCAATAACTCTTTCCTCCTTTTAAGTGGTCCATGTCGGGTGTTTTGTCACAGTGACAGGAAGAAGACTAACCAACTTTTGATCAGTTTCAAGAGAGGATGCATCAACCTATCTCCTGTATTTCACTGCTCTGTGGAGATGAGAGCAGAACAGAGTATGTTTTTCTGATGCACTCGGGAAGGTAGATTTACCAGTGGTCACTGGCTATGAAATGGATTTATGTTGGTTAATAATATGTCTTTATTCCCTCCCAATTTCACTGGAGTATATTTTTGTAGTTGCATTGATTGATTGATTTTTACTTTTTATTTTCAGGAGAGTCAGAAAAACCTCAGTAACCTGGGAGTTGGTCAGTCTGTGCACCTCAATGTTGATTTTCAATCTCCTCTTTGTCATTGGAATTGAAAACTCTAATAAGAACTTGGATACAAGTAATAGTGACACAAATGTTAACTCTGATAATAATGAAATGCTCACAAAAGACACTGTTGAACTTTCGAATCCCTCATGTACTGTGGTGGCTGCCTTACTGCACTACTTTCTGTTAGTGACATTTACATGGAATGGACTCAGTGCTACACAGCTCTATTTCCTTCTGATTAGGACCATGAAGCCTCTTCCTCGACATTTCATTATTTTCATCTCATTAATTGGATGGGGTAAGTGTTTGCAACTTTACTTACTCAGAAATTTAATTTTGTCACAATCATTTAAAGAAACACCCACTGACGGTCTAATATTACAAGGCCTTGAGGTAGGGTTGTAGAAAATAGAGCAATCACTAAGAATAATTTCTATCTAGTAGTTTATACTTCAGTGAAGAAGGCAGATATGACCAAGTCAGGTAAACTAGATGTACCACACCAGGTAACTTAAAACTGGTAATTTAAAAATATCTCATTAATTTATTTGATACTTAGACCATAAGTAATTAACTCCCTATCCATGTTAAAAAGAAATGTTTCAAGAAAGATAATCAGAGCGATTCTTTAAGAATTATTTGAAGCTAGGCATGGTGGTACATGCCTCTGATCCTAGTACTTGGGAAGCTTAGGAGGATCACATGTTCAAGGCCAGTCTCAGCAACTTAGCAAGACTCTCAGAAACCTAGTGAGACCCTGTTTGAACAAAAAATAAAAAGGGATCAGGGTATAGCTTGGAGGTAGAATGCCCCTGGATTTAATCCCTAGTACCCCCCAAAAAAGAATTATTTGAATATTTTATTGGGTTCCAGCAAAGGAAGAAAAGTTATTCAAATGAAAGAGAAATTAAGCCATTTAAGAATGGAAATTGTGCTAAGAGTTACAAAGAAATCAGAAATAGTATAGGATTGGCAGGTAGAGTCACCACTAAAAGAGAAAGGTAAACAGAGAAAAAGTATATTCACTGTTGACCTACATCTGTGAATCAGTTAGCATATTGTCCATAGAGGAAAGAACAATACATCCTCAAGAGGGTCAAATGTATAATTCATTCATGGTCTTTTATAATTAATACCATTCTTGGATAAATTATTAATTCTGTGCCTGTCTTATCACACAGGATTCCCAGCTATAGTTGTGGGTGTTACAGTGGGAATTATTTATGCTCAGAATAAGAATGGTTTTCTCTGGGAATTAGAATACCGGCAAGAGGAAATGTAAGTTTATGTTTTTAAAAATGTCCATTTCTCTGAGAGAAGAGTAAAGCTATTCTGTGATGTTAATTCCAAGGGACACTGTACAAAGGCATCTCAGGTTTTTTTTTTTATAATTGTCATACTTAGTGGTGGGTGTTTCAAATTCTCAAAGAAGACATATTTTAAATGCGGTGGCATGAGAATTTCCTATAACGAATCCTTCTGTACAGCAGGTAATCACTTTCTAACTTTTAAATCTGAACTTTCTCATATTAAGTTTACCATCCTTCATTAAGTCTGAAAGTCATAGGGCACAATAGTTATGATCCTTAGTAACCCTGGGTCTTACTTCCCTCGTCTAGAAAATGGAAATAACAATGGTAGCAACACCTTCTGGGGTTACTGTGAGTGACCAGGCAAGCTTGAAAACATTTCATACCTCCAAGAGCACACTATCCGTGTGTCACTTGTAGAAGCCTGTTCTATCTTGACATGGTCACCATGAATATTTCATGGTGATTTATCACGCATCACAAATTCTTCCCATAATCCCAGCATGAATAATTAACTGTTAATAGTAGAAGTACTTGCCCGTAGGTGTTTGCTTTTTATGTTGAGAGGGAGAGAAAAAAGCTGAGGATCATCTCTTTGCATGCATTTCTCTACCAAATGACAACTCTTTATCTTTCCTTCTCATTTTCAATAGACTTTCATTGGTGCATCGTAATTATACAGCATAATGAGGTTCAGAATGATAGGGCCGCACATGCACACAGCACTTGGTGTGTGTTTCCCTCTGGGTTCCACCCCTCTTCTTCCTCCTCCCTGTACATGTTATTGAAATTGGTATTGGGAATTTTCCACATGTACATAACATTATTTGAACTGTTGCCTTCCCCAAACCCCATGCATTGCTCCAGTGGAGTCTCTCCTCCTTTATCTGAAGACCCTTTGTTACCCAATTTCTCTCCAACTTTCACATGTAAGAGATGACATAAATTTAACCATTCTTATCCCCAGATTCCAACCAGCTCAAATGAAAACCAAACTCTAGGCAGTATACAAGATCACCCAAGGGAAGGTTGGGGACTTCCCATCTAGGGACTTCCCTGACCATCCCTGCTATAGACTAGGGCTCAACTGCCTGGCTGGATTTCATACTCCCAGCCACTATTTTCTGTTTAATTATGGTAAAATATCTTTTAGAGTTCTAATTTTTTATTTTCATAATTGGAGGTAAGGGATAAGATGCAATTGTCTCATAGGGGAGGTAATTCACTTCCAATTGCATTATTAATTTCCTAGCTTTCCCCAGGCACAGGGCTAGAGACCCACTCCTAGAAAAGCTTCCAGGAGGAAGAAACCAACTAACTTAAATTTTTTCACACTGAGTTGCAAATAATGAAGAGCATACCTTTTCCTGAGTACAGTGTTAGATGTTGGGGGTGATACTAAGTGACTAATAAAAAAGCTGGGAAGAAAGGAAAAGGAGTGCAACTTGATTATCCACTTCATCTTGGGCTCGTGTCCCCCAGTCTTCTACCCTACTCACTTGCCATCAACAGTCACATTTCTTTAGGATATACTGAAAAAAGGAGGGATTGTTTTGGACTTACCTGCATAATGGCTCCTTGCTGTCCCGCACTTGCCTCCCCTGTTCCCAGCTCTGTGGGTCCTCCTGAGAACCCTGACCCAGTACCCGACCTACTGTTATCATATCTCCATGGCACAGTTAAAGGGTGAATCAGAGCAGGCCACACTCCCGTTCAATGCTCTACTCCCCCCACACCCAATTCTCTGTGCAACCATCACATGGGCTCTTTCAGATTTTTCTCAAGAGAAAACGCTGAGGCTAACCATTATTACACATTGGGGGTAAGCTTTCCAAGTGTATGCTATATAAATGTCAAAGCTGTTTTTCCAATGTTCCATGGCAAAATAGCAAGGCATTTAACACTTTGTCTGAGGCTTACCTGTGGTGCTGTCTAGACCCCAGGTTTCCCACATCAACCTCCATCCTGTGACTCTCCAATCTCATTTCTAGAAACCCCACTCCATAACTATAAGGATTAGTCTCACTGTAGGATCCATCCTCCTCCTCAGCAACCTTTCTCTCAAAATCTGAGACATTCAATGCAGAATAACAAGGGGAGTGTGGTGGTGTTGTAAGACCCAATCCAGTGTGACTACTTCCTGCTCCAAGAAGTGAAAGGAGAGAGGAGGTGAGGCCCCTCCTAAGGCACACCTCCTGATGAACATGGCTACCCAAGAGCATGGTCCTTTCAGGTCTCTCCATCAGTGTGAGCTCCCTGGGGCATCTTGCAGACATTTATATCCATGTGTTTCTCTCTCTCTCTCTCTCATACAAATAGCAATTCTCACAATTTGTATTTTCTTTTCTTTTTTCTTTTGCTATTGGAGATTGAACCCAAGGCATTATACCTCTGAGCTACAGCCCCAGACCTATTTTATTTTTTATTTTGAAACAGGGTCTCACTAAGTTGCTAAGAGACTCTCTAAGTTGCTGAGACTGGCCTCGAACCTGCAATCCTCCTGTCTCCGCCTTTCAAGTACTGGGATTACAGGTATGGGCCACCATGCCTGGCAGAATTTGTATTTTCTAAAGTCTAAATAGCTCCAGACTCATATAAATATTTGTCTACTTGTTTCAGCATTGGCAAGTCTGCCTTTATCCAACAGAGCTGTATTGTCCATTTTCTGTTTCTGTCTTTCCCTCCCCTTTTAAAACCTCTGCTTCTCAAAGTTGCCTGGAAAAGAAGTAGGTCCATATTTTTCTTTGAAATTTTTAATGACCACTTGTTTAGTCATCAAAGAGATTTAAAAGTATTTCATTAAGTTCTTAGCCAAGTGCCCTCCCATTTCTCTCTGTATGCAGTCGTAAGGTAGGAGGTGGAAGGATGGTTGTCCTTCAGCCACAGATGAATGGACAGGGAGGCTAGATGGCCTGAAAATAAATTTTTCTCACTCACCATTTTATTCAAGGATGGACCTATTCTATCTGTTAGAGCAGGCATGCCTTTTCATTTAATACATTATAGAAAATTTAACATCATCTCAGTTTCCTCCTAGGCTATTTAGATTAGAAATGTGATTTTTAATAGTTTTCTGTGTGGTACTGGGGATTGAACCCAGAGGCATTCTACCTCCGATCTACACCCCCAGCCCTATTTTTTATTTTTATTGTGAATCAGTGTCTCACTAGGTTGATGAGAGTCCCACTACTAGCTGAGGCTGTCCTCAAACCTGTGATCCTCTTGTGTCAGCCTCCCAAGTACTGGGATTACAGGTATGTGCCACCATGCCCAGCCTCATTTTTAAAAATGTGAATGATATCATTCCAATGCAAAATAATTTAGAAATACTTTGGCATGCATAATAATGGTGTTTTACCTCAGGGTGGGGGGGCAGAATATTAATTGAATGCCAAAGATGTGCTAGGCTTCTTCTTAGTTTGTTAATAGCAAACTGTTTACCTGACCCCCTGCTAGGCTGTCTAGTAGACATCTCCTTGTCTCCCCTCCCCCAAACCTATTCATCTCATGTCTTCCCCATCTCAGTTAATGATAATTCCACCCCTCTTGGTGCTCAAGCCATAGATTTTAGAGTCACCCTTAATTCTCCTACATCCCACACCCAACACATCAATAAATCCTTTCTCCTTCCTTTTTTTTTTTTTTTTTTTTTTTGCGGTACCGGGGATTGAACCCAGGGGCATTCTACCTCCGCGCTACACCCCCGTCCCTATTTTTTATACTTTATTTTGAAACCGGGTCTCACGAAGTTGCAGAGGGCCTCACTAAGGAGAGAGAGAGACAGGGAGAGAGAGCTAGAGAGCTGAGGCTGGCCGCAAACCCGGATCCTCCGGTCTCCGCCTCCCAAAGTACTGGGATTACAAGCGTGCGCCACCACGCCCGGCGTCCTTCCTTTTAAATATGCCTGAAGTCAGACTGTTTTTTAAGATCTCCTCTCCTGGTCCAAGTCACTCAGTTTATTGCAATAAGTTCCTAGATGGTTTCCTACTTCTGCTCATGTCCTTCTCTCATCACTGCACCTGGTGTAATACTTTTAAAGCTCAGAACAGATCATGCCACGCCTCTCCATCTCACCCAGAGTAGAAGAGATTGCCCACAAAGCCTCTATATAATTTGCTTCTTTCTATAAGCCCCATCCACTTGCTCTGCTTCAGCCACAACAGCCTCTGTGTTGTTTCTTAAGCTGCCACCTAAGGCCTTTGCACTTGTTGTGACCTCTACCTGGAGCATCCTTCCCCCTCATCTACTGCAGACTTTTGTTCAAGTACCTTTTTTTTTTTAATGAAGCTTTCCCTGATCACTCTACTTAAAATTAAGCATTCTCCCTTACATAAGCATATGCCAGTATTTTCTCCTCTTACTACCCTTTTTACTTTTCATCTACAGTACTTATCACCATCTGACATATTATAAATTTTATGTACTGTTTTAGTTATGTCTGTGCATTAGAATATGAACTTAACTAAAGAAGGGATTTTTGTTTTGTTCACTGCTAATACCTTGGCATCTAAAATAGGTTTGGTGCATAGCATGTATTCTGTAAATATTTACTAAATGAATGAATGATTTCAACAATGCCTTGAGATGGTCACATTTTTCTCACCTCAGATGAAAACAAAACAACAACAAAAAACCTACCACAACTATCATCATAAAAAAACCCACAAAACCAACCAAATAAAAAGCCCACAAAACACAAAATAGGTACAATGAAGTTAAATAACTTTCTCAAATTCTTTTCAAATATTAACATTCTTCAATGTTAATAAATAGGAAACTTTAAATAAGTTATGGTATATCAAAATTATAGAGTAATATGCAGCTATACAAATAACAAGGATACTTTTTTTATTTTAGTGGTGCTGGGGGCATTCTACCTCCAAGCTACATCCCCAGTCTTATTTTATTTTTTATTTGGAAGCAGAGCTTCACTAGGTTCCTAAGAGTCTCAGTAAGTTGCTGAGGCTGGCTTCAAACCTGCAATCCTCCTGTCTCTGCCTCCCAAGTACTGGAATTAAAGGTGTGGACCACAAGACCTGGCTAACGAGAGTAATTTTTATATTCAGCTATAGGACAATCTCCAAACTATGTTGTTATAAGCATGTAGTGAATGCTGCCATTTGTTTAAAAATCAAGAAAAAAATGTGCATTCACTAATGTATCCATAGCCTAAAGTTGGACGTATGCATGAGAAGAATGGATTGAAGACAGGTCTGGTGGCACTTGCCTATAATTCCAGTACTTGGGAGGCTGAGACAGAAGGATTGCAGGTTCAGTGCCAGCCTCAGCAACTTAGCCAGACCCTCAGCAATGTAGCGAGTCCCTGTTTCAAAATAAAAAGTAAAAAGAACTGAGGTATAGCTCAGAGCTAGAATGCCCCTGGGTCCAATGAGAGAAAGAGACAGAGAGAGAGAGAGAGAGAGAGAGAGAGAGAGAGAGAGGCAGGCATACATGGATTGAAACCGGTGGCTGAAGATAAATGTAGAAGAAAATTTTGTCCCTATATGACTATTTCTAACTTTCATATTTTGAACTATCTGGATAAACTACATATTCAAAAATAAAATAAAAGCAATAACTTGCCTAATGTCAGATACTTCATAAGTGATAGGGAGTAACATTTAAATTTAGGACTGCCTAGCTCAAAAGCCCATTTTCTTTGCACTATTCCATACTGATTCATAGAAATATGGCAGAACCAACTCACTTCACTTTTCTAGGGGGTTGACTTCTTAAAGGTAATCTCAGATGTATAAAATGCAAAAAAATGTAGGCTTTCAGTAGGTATGTCAGTTGAGTTGATGTCAATAATGTCAATAGCAAAAGGAACCAGTATTTCTTGGTCTGTTGAAGTAATTTCTTTTTCCTCCATAGCTGCTGGCTGGCAATTCCAAACAGCAATAATTTTATAAGAAGTCCATTTTTGTGGTCATTCCTCATACCTACTACCATTATCCTCATCGGCAATATTGTTGTATTTATTATAATCACAGTTAAAGTTCTGTGGAAGAATAATCAGAATCTGACAAGGTAAGATTCTCAATGAGTGAGAGGCTGTCAGGCAAGACTCATATGGCACATAACACCATCATATATCCATCGTTCCTAGAAAACTTTTCAAACTCTGAAACAAAGGGGTGTGTGGTATTCAGAAGAGATTTTCTCATTGTTTCAGTCAGCATTCTCATGATGTGACCAAAATGTGACCTGATGACCACAACTTAGAAGAAGGAAGATTTATTTGCTATGGTTCTGGAGATTTATATACACATATCTTCCATATGGGGGGGTTTCCATTTATGCCAGCTGCCAAGCAGGAGCCAGTGCGTGATGGCCGGAGGAGGAGAGAGCTTGTTATCTGTTCATGGCAGCCAGGGAGAGAGAAGAGCAGGAAGCTGCAGCAGTCTGCAAGGGAAACACTATCTCCAGCCACACCCCCAGGGACCCCTCCCCAGCAACAAAGTTCAGTCTTCAACATGGCTGCCTCTAGCCCCTGAGGCCTGGGGAACATTTTAAATCCAAATTATAACACTTATAAACTTTGCCTCAGAAAGTGGATCTTCTTATTTTCTAGCATCAGTACTGCAATATGTATATACTGCATTACAGAGCACATTTATGTGTTATATAAGTGCAACTAAAATCTAAACCCAAAAACTTAAAAACATTTTCTCCCCCAATTCCAAATATTCAAGAAATCAACAGGGCAGGTTGTAAGGAGATGCAGGCACCTGTGTTTTCATTTTACAAACCAATACCTATCGGCTACATTTTACACACACTGCTTGAATTTAAAAATGGCTTTAAGTTTTTTAAAAATTAGATGCCTATATAAAAATTTTTCTGAGATTTCATTTAAAAATTGGATTTTTCTCTTGAAAAAGTTGGAACATCTGGCAACACTGAGCCCACATTCCCTGCAGATGGGGCTTGTGCTCTCTGGTTACCAGTTCCTGTCCTCACTACTCCTCCCCTGGCTCTAACCTTTCTGGCCCCTATAAGCATTTTCATTGTTAACTCTTTTATAAATCAAGAACTTTCCACTGGAGAGACAAAGAACAGAAACTATTAAACACATACTTTCTGTCCCCATCTCCACAGCACATATTGGCCAGAACACAGGGCTAATGAAGCTATGAATTCACACTTAATTCTACAAGACTCTGTTCATCCCGATACTTACTATAAGAACATTTGTGAACTTCCAGTAAGCCCACAAATGGATCTACTTGGTATGAACAGAAGAATGAAAGCCACCATCACTAATGAGAATATAATCTTGAATATGTGATTTACAGATCAAAGGTCTTTCCTACATGTATGATAGTTTATCTTAAGGGGAAATATGGGGAAAATGCCATCACAACCTCTGTTTTAGTAGCAGTGCAGAAAAACTTTAATGAAACCTTCCTAACTTAATTGCAAATTAGATATTTCCTTTATTTAAAAACAATAACATTTTTGGCCACAGACACCAATCAAATTTGTATTTTTTTCAACTTTTGTGTATGTGTGGTATTAGGGATTGAACCCAGGAGTGTTCTACTTCTGAGCTACACCCCCAGCCCAATTTTATTTTTTTAGTTTTGAAACAGGGTCTCACTAAATTTGCTAAGGGTCTGAGATTGACTTTGAACCTGCGATTCTCCTGTCTCAGCCTCCCAAGTACTGGACTTGTATTTTTAAATTTTGACTCATAGCCTATGGTTCTTAAATTTGTCTACATACGATGAAAAGCATATATTATTTGGTTAACAACTTTTCTTCCATGTAACTACTTGGTGCATAACATCACACCAAAAATGAATGGCTCAGAATGACAAATATTTATCATTTGCCATGAGTTTAAGTATTACTTGGGCAGTTGTTTGGTCTTGGCTGACCCCAATGCTGATGAATGATCTGGAATGACTCACTTTCGTGTCTGGTGATGATTAGTGGTTGGTAGTCTTGGGTGGCAGCTATTCAGTTGTGAAAGCTCATCTCTGTTCCATTAGGCCAGTGATCTCGGAGTTCCAAATAGCAATTAAAGAAAGCAGATGCTAATGAGCAAATAATTTTAAAGTCCCTGCTTGTGACATTTGCTGATGTTTTACTGGCCAAAGTAAGCCATGTGGTCAAGACCAGATGCCAGGGGTATAGACTTCCCATGAGAGAGAAGATCTTTCCATATCTACATATCCTTCCTTTCCCATATCATCCCGACATATGGAAAGTTCACCACTACCTCTCCCGCCCCCATTAAAAAAGAAGGAATTCGCAGGGCATGGTGGTGCACGCTTGTAATCCCAGTACTTGGAAGGCTGAGACTGGAGGATCTGAGTTTGCGGCCAGCCTCAGCTACTTAGTGAGACCCTGTTTCAAAAATAATGAATAAAAAATGGGGCTGGGGGTGTAGCTTGGAGGTAGAATGCTCCTGGGTTCAATCCCCAGTACCACCAAAAAATAAAAAAAGAAGAAATTCCTCATTGGCTGATCTTGTAGTAATACCCACTTAATCCAAATTCCATTCTAATGAAAAAGTTGATTCCTAGTGAAATTTGCCTACAGAGGTATTTAAGGAACTGCTTATGCCTGAGCTTTTAAACAGGCATTAAGGTATTTTTAAATAAAGCTTGCTAGATCAGATATTCTCCAGAGTGACATAGCATTTTTGTTTTTCCAACTGAGGCATAATATTATTACTATGATTAGCTGAATGTGCATGCTAAAAAGGGACAATAATGACATTAATAAGTAAAAACCTAACGAAATGTATTTTATTTCTTGTTTTCTCTCACCTAGCACAAAAAAGGTTTCATTCGTAAAGAAAATTCTTAGTACATTATCTATTGCCGTTGTTTTTGGAATTACCTGGATTCTGGCATACTTTATGTTAATTAATAATGATGACATCAGGCTCATCTTCAGCTACATATTCTGTCTTTTCAACACTACTCAGGTATGGTGTGGACTAGTCAGAAAGTAGCAGACTGTGAAGCAGTGGAGAAACTTTGATCATTCTGAACCAAAGTTCCCTTTTTTAAAAACTCCCAGAGGTCATTGATTAGCTACCTTTAGGAGACTCCAATTTCAATACATATTATGGAAAGATGAAGGAAGACTCTTTACGACTTACTGTGTCATTTCCTGGGCTTGAGGTCACAGCATATGACTGCAATAATTTGAGCCACATTAGTCCCTCTTGTGTGAGTAGTAGATATTTTGTCAAACAGCTAGCTTGGGAAACATCTTTCCTTTCCTCCCATGTGACAGGTTTATGAAGCTCCTTACCATGGTTGCTGTGGATGATATTAGTAATTTCTGGAGCTTAGATCCCTACAGGGTTGGCTGAATTTTTTCTTTCAATTCTTTTACGTTTATTTAGATTGGTTTTATGGATCAGCAGTTGGGCTGTCTTGATGAGAAAAGTATTTACCCTTGGGGAAAAATGTGTACTCTGTAGTTATTGGATCTAAAAATCAGTAAAGTCAAAGATTGTTAGTGCTGTATGGATTTCCTCCCTCACCAATATTTTTATCTGGTTATTTTAATCAGAATAAGTGCATTAAAATCTCCACCTATGCCAGGTATGGTGGCACACGCCTGTAATCCCAGCACTTGGGAGGCTGAGACAGGAGAATCACAAGTTTGAGACCAGCCTCAATAATTTAGCGAGGCCCTTAGCAATTTAGCAAGACCCTGTTTCAAAATAAAAAGTAAAATAGGGCTGGGATTGTAGCTCAGAGGTAGAACGCCCCTGGGCATTTGTGTTAGATCATTTGATATTGCATTTTGCTCATTTTCCTCATTCTTTCTTCTTGCTATTCACTATATTGGATAATTCCATCTATCTTCAAGGTTATTGACTTTTTCTGCAGTTATCTCCAGACTGCTATTAAGCTTAAGAACCTGCGATCCTCCCATCTCAGCTTCCCAAGTACTGGCATTACAGGCATGCACCACCACACCCAGCTTAGTTTAAGAATTTTGATCATTTTTTTATAGTTTTTAATTCTGTTGAGATTTTCCAACTTTTTACTCATTATATTTCTCTTTACATCCTTAAATGCATTGTAATAGCACTTTTAGATCCTTGTCTGCTAAATCTTAACATCTTGATCATTTCAGTCACTCTCTATCGATTGGCTTTTTTCTTTAGGATGGGTCACATTTTCCTGTTTCTCCATGTTTCTAGTAATTTTGATTGTTTCCTGAACATTGTAAATAAAACTCTATAGCAAATCTGCATTCTATTACATTCCTACCAAGAGTGAACTTAGCAGATAATTAACTTGGTTGGACTAAAACTGAAAACACTGTTTCACCTTAGCTAGACAGTGAAAATCTCTATTTAGTGCTTTTTGCTTAGCTGTACTTCTTAGGGTCTTCACTATACTATGCATATGTAGTTCAGGGATCAATAATAGATTTAGGAAGAGATTATAAACAGACTCTTGAGCTCCCTCTCTATCACTCGCTCTGCCCCCTCCTTTCTTGGGTATTTTCCTTACTTTCCAGCTACTATAGTTGTCCAATACCTGTCCTCTGGTTCTTCAACCACATAAGACTGAATATTTCAACTCCAGGTATAGTCATCCTGAGTGGGGGCCGCACAGGGTCTGTCTTCATGCAAAAGAAATGAAACAAAACAGAAAACCTAGCCAGGCGTGGTGGAGCGGGCCTGTAACCCCCCAGTACTTGGGAGGCTGAGACAGGAGGATCACAGGGCCAAGGTCAGCTTCAGCAACTTGGTGAGACTCAGCAACCTAGGAAGACCCCATTTCAAAACAAAAAATAAATAAATAAATAAAATGGCAGGGGTGTAGTTTAGAGGTAGAATGTCTCTGGGTTCAATCTCCAGTATCACAAAAACAAAACAAAACAAAATAGAAAACCTACTGAGCATTGGTCCCTTTTTTCCAAGTGTAGGTTCCCTTTCTAGTTTCATATTGCTTTGGGTTGTCTTCCAATGTCTTTAGTTAGGTTTTCAAAAATATTTTATCTATAGTTTTTAATTATTATTTGCTGGAGGGTTAACATGATAGTAGCTGAATTTCATAAAATTGTTTTGTGGCATAATTTTACATAAAACTGAAGATTCTTTTATTCCTTGAGTCTTATTTCAGAGACATATTTAACTACAAACCTTTTTAAAAAACATTCTATTCACACTTTGTTTTAAAATTCAAAAGTTTTATATATTTTCCCCCTTTAGAAATAGTCAACAAAGCTGAACATTTAGATTAAGGATTATGGTTTTCTTCATCATAAAAATAGTAAAACTAAAATGGTAGACAAAAATAAGTGACCACAGAGAGGTTTTTTTTTTTTAAAACCTTTGTATTGGTGTTTTATGTATAGGGAACGCCAAACTAACCTTCCTTCCTTTCTTATTTCTTTTTGTGGTACTGGGGATGGAACCCAGGGCCATTCTACCTCCAAGCTACACCCCCAGTCCTTTTTTATTTTTTGTTTTGAAACAGGATCTAGCTAGTTTGCTGAGAGTCTGGTTATGTTGCTGAGGCTGGCCTTGAACCTGTGATCCTTCTGTCTCAGCCTCCCACATACTGGGATTAGAGGTGTGTACCACCACACCTGGCCCAAACTTTAAAATAAAACAAGGATGCATTATTGAAAGACTTTATTTTGGGGGGGGGGTGACAGGGTATTGAACCCAGGGGCATTCTACCTCTGAGCTACACCCCAGCCCCTTAAAAAAAATTTTTTTTTTTGAAACAGTGTCTTACTAGGTTGCTGAGAATCTCACTAAATTCCTGAGGCTGGCCTCAGACCTAGGATCCTCCTGTCTCAGCCTACCAAGTACTGGGATTACAGGTGTGCGCCACCACACCTGGCGAAAGACATCTTGAAATCAGATTTCCTCTTCGTGTTCCTTTCTCTATGATTCCTCCCGTAGCTTTTTACTTTGCTTTAAAAAAAATACTATGAGGTCTTTACTCTCTGTAGTATGATCTCTTATCATCTCTGATCCAGAAGAATTCATTATACTTACATATAAAGTAAGTAACCTGCTCTTAAAATACTCACCTTTCACCAGGATTATCTGTGTGAAAAAAGTTTTATCACTGAATCGCCTGCATGGGAAAGAGAAAGGAGATCCTTTCTGAAAGTTCACTCCTTACAGGCAAGGGTTTTAACCCCTAAAATCTGCATGCTTGTTATAATTTTTTGAAATTTTCCCATTTTGATATTTATTGGGATTGTCTTCTAGCAATATTTTATATAACATGTATACTTTTTAAAGGTGATTGATGTATTCAATTCTCAAATTATTTTTATAAAAACTTTACTCTTAACTCGCTCAACAAAGACTGAGGCATGTAAAACTCCCTTTTATTGACATTTTCTACTAATTTTTCATCAAACATTCAGCTGTTACCTTTATACAATTCCATATGGTATTTTCATGTTCCTAGAATTATGGATTTTGTATACTCACGGTGGATTATACCTTTCATCAATATAACAAGTCACTTTTGATCCCATTTTGTCTCAAAATCTGATTTTCTATTATTAATACAACTTTTAATTTGTTTTTATTTTATTTTATCTAATTTATTTCTGCTAGCTTTGTTTTTAAGCTTTCTGATCACTTTTCTTTTGACATGTCTCTTTTTAGACTTCACATATTTCAATTTTTTGGTTTTTGATCATTTTTTCATCATTTTTCCTTTTATTAAAAACAACTTTGTCTATTTAGTTGAATATTAGCTACCAAAACCAATGTTTATTCTTACACTGTCATCTTACTTTCTTTTCTCACACGCATCCCTCATTGCCTCCTTAGTTTTATGCATTGTGCTACATGAATTACATTTTCTTTTACATAACTTGCTCTAATTACTTGAACCATTTTTATTCTATTTTAAATTCTATTCATTATAATCTTTGTTTATTAATATTATTACAACTTATGAGATACAGTTTTCAACTTCCCAAGTAAAACAGTATGTGTTGATTACCCCCCTTTTAAGGTAATAACATTAACACAGCCTAATTGTTTCTTTCCTCCTGGTTTTATTGGTACAATTTAAAATAGATCATTCAGTTGTTAATAGCGATTAGGAAATGAGCAAATGTATATGGCCAGCAAGTGGCAAGCTGGAACATGAACTCAAGTCTTCTAAATCTACTACCGTTACCTGTAGCCCTTTGTGTATGGGAAGGATGTGCATGTCAACTGTAAGCTCAAAAGCGGGAAGTCGGTGCATGATGAGAAAGATGGTGGCAGAGAGAAATAAAATCTCTTCCTTCATTCTATACCTCAGGGTGTACCTAATGTTAAATTTGTATCCTATCTGCAGGGATTGCAAATTTTTATCCTCTACACTGTTAGAACAAAAATCTTCCAGACTGAAGCTTCCAAAGTGTTGAAGTCGCTGTCGTCATCCTTTGGGAGAGTGAAGCCACTGCCCTCAATGACCATGCTGAGGCTGCGTGTAAGGATGTATAACATGCTCCGGAACCTCCCAGCCTTGCACGAGCACTTCAGGCTGCTGGAGCCATCTGTGAGTATGGAGGAAATGACAGTCTCTAATAGCGACAAGGAAAACTCAAGCATCTAGACAGCAAACTGTTACTGATGGTGGACTTCTTTTTACCCAACTCATTTGAGTTATGTTTCCTTCACTTATTTCATAGTACCCCTAGAAAATCTTCCTAGATTTTTTTCACAGTTATAAATTAGGTAAAACTTGGTTTTTGTTATCATCAAGGATAAAGGACGTGGCATTTTTTGTAGTATTCAATAGACTCTTAATCAAATGAGATGAAAGCTTCCACACATCATTTAAGACGGCCCTTGCTTCTTACATCATTATGTGACACACTTGTACAATGCAGAAACTATAACAAGTTCTTTTACAGTTTACTAAAAAGGACCTGAGGTGAAAAATTTACCTTATAAAACAAAATAACTTTTGATGAAGTATAGGGAGTTACTTGTACATATCATACATTTGATCTCTGAATATTTTAAAGTTCTATGTATTTGTGTATTTGTACTTTTATTTCCAATGACGAATTTGGCACCAATTTAACTTCTGGAAATAGGTACATTTTTTTCTGCTAAAACAAAAACATGTTTTATGATCAGAGCAGTAGGCTCTGTAAAAAATGGCAGTGAAACAACAAATGTTGGTTGCTAAAGTCTCTGGATATTTCCTTCCAGTTCTTAATCTATCTGGCCTTTTATTGATGAAGGGACACTGATACGCAAAAAAAAAAAAGAAAGAAAAGAAAAGCTGGTCAAAGTCATCTTTTATGGCTTTTAAAAGATCTAACTACTCATGGAATTTCAAATGTTTGAATTATGCATGGCTTCCTAAGTAGAAAAGTATTCCTTTGAGATGGGGAGCATTCTCAGTGGATTTAGGAAATAGTCTTTGAATTGTTGCTTTCTGTTTTGCCACAGACGAGGCAGCTGCTGTGTGTGCACTGGACTAAGGAACTAGCAAATGTCATGTGAGCTTGGCATACCCCTCTCACCACTCCCTAAAGAATGTGCATTTTAGTAGAAATAGTTGTAATTGACAGTTGGATTCCTAGGCGAGCCAACACAGCCTACTTAATCTGTAGTAGAAGGGAGACCTCATGGGAGAATGGAGAAAACTAAAGGGAAGAGGGTAAAGAAGAAAAGCAGTTCTCAAAGGTCAGTGGTCTTAGTGGTGTTATAGTGTCATGCCTAGATAGGGGCTTGGACACAGGGAAAATTATCAGATGTGGTTGATCCCAAATTTATATTTAGATGAAAAATGTATGTTAAGTGCCACTTTAAATGTTACCAAAAAAAATCATCAAAGAGCCATAGATAGCTTGAGGGTGGGGTGTATATGTTTCCCTTGGTGATTATAGTTTTTTTTGCATTTTTTTCAGCACCCTTGGGGTATAACAACTAAAATTCCATATAACATTCCTAAAATAGCTGTACTATAAATGTGCAAGCTCCATATACAATTGTGGAGACTAATTCAGGTGAACATCGATAATCTATCTACCCTGAAATCCTACCTGTAGGAATATGGTTTGAATGTTTATCTCATGCACTAGTCAGCAGTCTTAGTTTCACAATAGGAATTCAACTCAAATTAGGTTAAAGGTAAAAGGCAATTTACTGGCCCAATTAATGTAAAGTCCAAGGATGGTTGGACTTCAGGTAGTCTACACCAGATGGCTGGTTTTCGGTAGTGTGACTCCATGTTTTTGCTTGGGCCAGTTCCACTGTGTGCCTGTTGTCCTTATTTAAGTACTATCAGCAGCACCCTGCACTCTCAAGTGTCCCTAGTTTGGAACATAAAATATATGATAATGCTAATTCTAGCTGCAGTTATAACAAGGAGTTATAAGAATTTGCCAGGATGCTTTTTCTTCCTCTGTTTCCTGGCTTTCTGTGGTTTGTGGCTTTGTTTGACATATTTTCAAATTGGGCTTAAGTGACTGGAAATTGGGTAATGGCATCCCCAATCCTGCACCCTTATTATCTCCTAGCACCCACAAGTCAAACCTCACTAGAATGACTCTAATTCTAGTTATTGTTCCAGCAGGAAAATAGAAAACACAGTATTCAAAATAGAGGAAATTTAAGGCCACCAATTGGTTCTATGGTGTTTAAAAAGCTCAAATACAAAAGCGGGGGAAGCTGCAGAAATCCAGAGATTAGAAAAAGGAGAAAGCTGATACTTCTCACAAGAGATAAAGTAAGAAGAATTCCCAGAGCTAGAGGCTGGGGCTGACACCAGGGCCAGTGGTGGGAGTTGGAGCCAATGAGAGGCGGCCTATCTGCACCTGAAAGAGTGGAGAGGAATCCTGGTTTCCATTTCCCCCTGCCCTGCAGTCTCCCAGCAAGTCTCCCATTGGCTGCGACTAGCCAAACCCCAGCAAAGCCAGGTGTCTGTGGAGCTCAGGCCCTCTGTGATACAGAGCACAACAGGGGCAAGGAGAGGAAGGATCAGAGGACCATTAGGCCCAGAACTGGCATGTCCTACCTAGGACGTGATGCCACCAGCATTGTGTTCAAGGAATATTGGTCCAGCTCGGGTCATGCACCCACTGTGAAGTGGGGGTGGAGGTGACTTGATGCACAGGCTATCATAGAGTGGAGAATGGACAGTTACACCCAGTAAGGGATGCTGGAAGCAAAATGTTAAGAAGACTATACTAAATCTCTTGATAAAATCCAGGTACCCTCTGGGAAATGAAGCACTTCAAGCCTCATCCATCATTTCCCTCGTCTCAGCAGGGTTTGAATGGGGTTGGTAGGAACAGTGAGAAATTATTTGGTGCTTTGTAAGACAAGGAGTAAGAAGACTGAATAGAGGAGTGTAAGGGTGACTTACTTAAAGAAAAGAAGATTGTAGGGAAGGGAGCCTCAGGGCACTTCAGAACTGTTTTTCACAATATTGAATATGGCCAACTCTGATAGTCTGTGTTTTCTGGGTTTTATTTTGTGTGATAACAGCGCTCTATGTTTTTTGGCTGTGGCAGCACATGTAGTGTCTGGGGAACAAACCATCCTGACCTTTAGATTTCCTTTCCTGTGTCTTAACTGACAGTTCAAAGTTAACTTTTTTAAAGGGTAGGGAGGGGTACTGAGAATTGAACCCAGGAGCATTCTGCCTTTGAGCTATACCCCCATTCCTTTTTATTTATTTTTTAAATTTTGGGTGCCATTGCCTCCTTTTGGAAGAGTTGGCATTTTTTTGTAAACATTTAGGAAATCTGGGTCAAAAGTATCAACTGGATTATATTGGTTTGTCAACCACCGGAACTTTCTAGCTCTATGGAACCCTAATGTAACCCTACACCCTTCAGTTCATGCCTCCTCGGATGAGGTCCAAGACAGCCATCACGGTAGAGGAGGAGTGGTTACTAAGAGAGAATACTGCTATAACAATTTCAATTTTTTTTTGTGGCACTGGGATTGAACCCAGAGGCGTTCTACCTCTGAGCTACACCCCCAGCCCTATTTCATTTTTATTTTGAAACAGGGTCTCACTAAGTTGACGAGAGTCTCACTACTTGCTGAGATTGTCCTCTAACTTACGATCCTCCTGTCTCAGCCTCCCAAGTACTGGGATTACAAGCGTGCGCCACCAAGCCCAGCTTAACAATTTCAATTTTAAAATATATTCACATGCAACTCAATAGCAAAATAAAAACAAAACAAATAACCTCATTAACAAATGAACAAAGAACCCAAATTGATATTTTTCCAAAGAAGACAGAAATAGCTAAGAGACATATGAAAAGATGCTCAGCATCACTAATCCTCAGGGGAATGCAAATCAAAACCTTGATGAAATAACACTGCACACCTGTTAGAATGGCAATCATCAAAAAGACAAGCAATAACCCGTGTTGGCAAGGATGTGGAGAAAAGAGCACCCTATACACTGTTGGTGGGAGTGCAGCAGGCATTACTGAGAACAGTATTGATGTCCCTCCAAAGATTAAAAATAGAGTTAACAGCCAGGTGTGGTGGCACACGCCTGTAATCCCAGTACTTGGGAGGCTGAAACAGGAGGATCGCAGGTTCCAGGTCAGCCTCAGCAATTTAGCGAGCCCTGTTTCAAAATAAAAATACTAAAGGCTGAGTGTGTAGCTCAGAGGTAGAATTCCCCTGGGTTAAGTCCCCAGTAACAAAAAACAAACAAACAAAACGGAGTACCATATTACCCAGCAATGCCTCTGCTGGACATATACCTGAAGGAAATGAAATTGGCACTTCATGAAGATATCTGTACTCCCCTATTTGTGTGGCATTATTCATGTTAATAGAAAGGGAAAAACTAAAGTGTCAGTTGATGGATAAATGGATAGAGACCTTGTAGGCTACACGGATGCTCCTCAACTTACAATGGTTTACATCCTGATGAATTCCTTGTAAATCGAAAATATCCTAAGCCGAAGATGCATTTAACACATCCAATCTATCAAACATCATAGCTTAAGCCTAGCCTACCTCAAACTGTTCAGAACACTTACATTTGCTGAAATTTTGGCAAACTCACCTAACAGCCTATTTTATAATAAAGTGTCAAGCATCTCATGTAATTTATTGAATCCTGGAAAACATGCTAAGTGAAGTAAGTCAGAAATATTCTGCATGATTTCTCTTATATGCAGAATCTACAAATAGTCAAACTCATAGCAAAAGAGAGTAGAATGGTGTTACCAGAGGCTGGGTGATGGAAGAAAAGGGGAGTTTTTCAAAGGGTACAAACTTTTAAGTTATAAGACAAAGGAGTTCTGGATCCTTAATGTACAACATGATGACTATAGTTGATAATAATGTATTGTATACTTGAAATTTGCTGAGAGTAGAGCTCCTGTTCTCAACACATGTGCACATGTGCACACACACACGTTACTATGTGAGGTGTTAGCTCAACTGTGATCATTTCACAATGTATATATCAACACATATTGTATATTTTAAATATATACACTTTTGTTCATACTTTAATAAAGTTGGAAATAAAACAATCTTCACAAAGTACATATTTAAAAAATATAATCCATAATTCCTTAACTTACCACTGTTGTCTGTCTTTCCATATTATCTATACACTTTGACTGAATACTTAAGAATTTTACATAACTGTGATTATGGAAAATTAAATTTTATCCTGATTTTCACCTACTATTACCTAGTTATGCATTCCTCATAATAATGACTTGTGATTGTACAATATGAAATAATTTTCTAAGTTGTTTTCCTGTTGTATATTTAGATTACCTCAATATTTACCATTGTAGTGACACTGTGATACAACAGTATGTATATTTTTTCTTTCTTTTTAATTATTTCCTTAGGGTACATTCTTGGGACTTAGAGAAATGTGTCACAGGGTATGAACATTTGCTTGGGTTCCTGGTATATTTTAGTATGTTGCCTTGAAAGCAGTGCAATAGTATATAATGTCATCAACATTTGGAGTATCATAAACATTTTTGTATGTACATGTTTATTTTGGTATTCATGTTGATGTTATTTATATCATTTGCCCATTTATCAATTGAAAGATTTTTTCGCATAAATTCGTGTGAGTTCCTTATTTGTTATTGCTCTTAGTCCTTTAACTATGATTACATTGGTGGAAATATTTACCCCCATTTATTGTTTTCCTCTCTTTTTAGTATAGTGAAACATACACATTGGATTTGATTCAAAATGTGCAAAAGACTTAGAGAGCACTTAGCATTTTCTGAGTTTATATATCCTCACACAGGCAGACAGATTATTTTTATTTGTATTAAGAAATATGTTAAAATCTATGCAGAAACTTCTAATATGCAGAACAGGTGCACCAATATACCAAACGAGCCCAAATGGATCATGTATGACACACGACATAGCTAACCCTTCATTATAGAATGCAGTTGGATGGCGTTCCATGACAATGTTTTTCCCCTCCAAATACGTTTTCTGTCTCTTTGTATTCCCTCACCTTTTTTAAAAAAAATAACATGCTAAATCTTGGGGAAGTCTTATTAGCAATTATTAATTAGCAAAAATTAAAAAACTGACAGAGGTTCAAAGTAATGTTACATATGCACAATATGTATTACTTAATAAGTAATCTATTATAATGTATACTTTTAAAAATTATAAAAGTTGCTGAAAAACTGATTAAGTAAAAGAGGAAGGGAAATTAAGGATAGGATCAAAAAGTATGAATGAGATTAGTACCCAAGAAACATATAATTAGTGCCCAAGAAACATGTCTTGTAATTTTTAAAAAATATTTTGCTACTGGGGATTGAACCCAGGGGCATTCTACCTCCAAGCTATGACCCCAACCCTATTTTTATTTTTTCCTTTTTATCTTAATTTTTTTTTTATTTTGAAACAGGGTCTCACTAGGTTGCTTGCTGAGAGTCTCCCTAAATTGCTGAGGCTGGTCTCAAACCTGTGATCCTTTTGTCTCAGTTTTCCAAGTACTGGTATTACAGGCATGCACCACCACACCTGGCTTATTTTGTAAATAAAGAGGCTGACGCCATCTGTGGTCTTCTATATTTATTAAGAGTGGACCACAAATTAGACAGTAAGCTTCCTAACACCCAACAGAAATAGAGAAACATGGTCATGAAACTCATAGATCTCTTAACAATTAAACAAAACAAAAATCACAACAATTTCTTGGGAAACACAGTTATTCCAACACAATGTGAAATTGATACTGGGTTTTTAAAAATGTCCATCTGGGTATATTTCCAAATGAGAGTGTTACCATTTGGAGTGACGCTGTGGATTCTTGTTCTTAGCTAGTTTAGAAAAAGTTAGGCAGAACTGCACTGTTGCAAGCTTAAGCAAAGTTTCATTATTACAGAGAGAAACGGGGGACAGAGTAATCAAAGCACCATGCCAGAGATGACGCAATGGAGTGCCGTGAAAGTAAGGCACTGATGCCTTTGAACATATACATCTTTTATAAGAATTAATTATCTCTTGTTTCTTACCCTGCTTAACCAATAGTCTTCTTTTCCTACCAAAAGCGGGTGCAGATCAGCCAATTAAACCTTTTCTGCTAGCCTTCTTTGTTCATCCTCACAGGGACAGATAGGTCTGATATCACTGATCAAAAGGTGTTGCTTGGTTAGCAAGGTCAGGGAGCTGTATGTTAAAAGCCCGCTTTATTCTTTGTTTTTATTGTCATTAAATTTTAAAGCATATGTATTGCCCACCTATGTCTTTGGTGAGTTCTCAGCATCTCCTTATCTCTATCTGCTAGAAGTTACTTATTATGTTGAAAACTTGTTTTATAATAAAGAAAAGAAAGAAACAGGAATATAGTCTTTTAAAGTATGGAGGATTTGGGGCTATAACTATTTTGTGTTATTAGCAATTAATATTGGGTTAATATAGCTTGCTTTTTCATCTTTTAATATTAGTCCTAGCTGTTGTGAAAGTCTGTAATTCTTTTCTAATTCATGTGTCTGTGTTTGTAACATTCAGTGTTTAGCTGGGCTAACAGCGAACTTTTAGCTGACCAAGGTCAACATTGGCTGCAGCTCTTGGCTGACAACTTAGAGACAGAGAAAAGGATTTTATTATTCTGCCTGAGTATGAGAGCTTGTTCTCACTATTAGCAATTGATACCTATTAGCAATCAACGTGGGCCCAATCCCCATCAGAGAGGATAAACTGTTTTGAATGATCAAAAAGGATAAGGTAGGATTCTCTCACATTTGAGAATTCAGCATGTTTATATCCTTGCCTGCCAATATAAAAGCTATGTGTAATTAATGTTATTCTAAAGTTGCACAATGCTATGTAGATACAAATGCATACTTAATGCATTATGGAAAACTTCAGTATCACAACTGGATCATTGAGGAATGCTATTTTGGGGGATTTTGTCTAATATTAGTTTTCCTTAATTCAGGAGATTGGGGGTAGTTTTCATTTTGTTCGTTTTGGCAGAGGGCTTCCCTTTTTTTCCTTTACTTTAAAAATTAACTTTATTGATGCATAATTTACATAAAATAAAGTACATCTATTTTAAGTGCACAATTAGATGATTCTTAACAAGTACATATACCTGTAAAACCACTGCCCCAAACAAAATTAAGAACATCTCTATCACCCCATACCATTCTCTTGTGCCCCTTCCCAGTTAGACCCTTCCTCCATTCCCAGCCCCAGGCAACAACTGATCTCTTTTATATCACCAAATATTTGTTCTGCCTACATTATTCCAGAATATCACAGGACTGGAATCATACAGTATGTCCTCTTTTGAGTCTTGCTTATCTCACTCAGGATGCTATTTTTTAATTTCTTTGATTTTGTGTGTGTGTGTGTGTGTGTGTGTGTGTGTGTGTGTTTTCCTGGGGATTGAATCCAGGGGCATTCTTCCTGTGAGCTACCCTCCCGCTCAGCCCTATTTTATTTTTTTTATTTTGAAACAGAGTCTCACTAAGTTGCAGAAGTCCTCGAAATTTGCTGAGGTTGTCCTTGAACCTGCAATCCTTCTGTCCCAGCCTCCCAAGCACTGGGATTACAGGTATGCGCCACTGTGCCTGGCTTCTATATTGTGTGTATTGGCGGTTAGTTTATTTTTATTGCTGAGTAGTATTCAGCTGTTTAGATGTTCTGAAATTTGTGCATTCACTAGTTGATGGGTATTTGGTTGTTTCTATGTATTGACTTTTTTTTTGGTACTGGGGATTGAACCCAGGTGCATTCTACCTCCAAGCTATAACCCAGCCCTATTTTATTTTTATTTTGAACCAGAGTCTCACTAAGTTGCAGAGGGCTTTGCTAAGTCACTAAGGCTGACCCCAAACTTGCTATCCTCCCGTCTCAGCCTCCCAAGTACTGAGATTACAATTGTGCACCACCACTCCCAGCTATGTTTTGACTATTATAATAAAGCTGCTAAAAAATTTCTAGTGCCAGTCTTTGTGTGGATACACGTCTTGCTTTCTCTTGATATATCTTGTGAAATTGCTGGCTCATAGAGTAACCATATATCTATTATTTTTATTTTTATTTTATTTTTTGGCAGTACTGGGGATTGAACCCAGGGGCATTCTACCTCCGAGCTCCACTCCCAACCCTATTTTTTATTCTTTATTTTGAAACAGGGTCTCGCTAAGTTGTGGAGGACCTCGCTAAGTAGCTGAGGCTGGCCTTGAACCCGGCTCCTCCTGTCTCAGCCTCCCAAGCACTGGGATTACAAGTGTGCGCCACCATGCCCGGCTGTAACCATACTTTAACTTTAACTGCCAAATAGTTTTCCAAAGTGGTTGAACCACTTAATAGTCCCAACAGCAATATATGACAGTTTGGGGTTTTCTCCATATTTATTTTAAAAGTCCTGATTTGTGAATTATTTCAAGGAGTAGAAATAGGTTATAAATCCATTTTTGTAATCTATTGATCATGTTTCAGGAAATCTCATTGTTTAATATATTTGCTCTTTATTTTAACAAAGAAGGAGGGGAAAAAAAGCAAAGCCAAGCCAGGTGTGGTGGCGCACACACTTGTAATCCCAGTACTTGGGAGGCTGACAGGAGGATCGCAGGTTGGTGGCCAGACTCAGCAACTTGTGAGGCCCTCTGCAACTTAGTGAGACCCTGTTTCAAAATAAAGAATAAAATAGGGCTGACGGTATAGCTTGGAGGTACAAAAATAAATAAATAAATAAATAAAGTAAATAAAGAAGCAAAATTATATGATCTGATACTCTTATCTTTTACAAACTATTTCCAGGGAACTATAGTCCAGTTCTTATCTGTAGCTTTCTTCCAGTGGAGCTTTAGTACACGTGGAAGTATGACCTTTATGATTTGCTGAACTTTGATTAGGTTGCTGTGAAACCATATAACAATTGAGACTTTCTTGATTTTTGCAATAACAAAAAAAATTGTTTTTCTGGCCTAGTACTCTGTAGGCAATAGCAAAGCAGGGAAGCAGTCTGGACTGGGAGTTCTGGTTCCAGCTACAAGTTATGTGACTTGGGGAAAGACATTTGCCTCTGTGGGTGAAAGAGCTTGAAGGCTCTGTCTTTGTAAAGGAACAGGCAGGACTAGGTGAACTTGAAATTTCCCACCAACTTAAATATTTTGTGATTCTAAATGTAGCCTGAAATTATTTTAAAATATTTTCTCCACCTAAGTAATACATGAAAGCTGGTCATGGTGGCACACACCTGTAATCCCAGTACTTGGGAAGCTGAGACAGGAAGATCGCAGGTTTGCGGCCAGCCTCAGCTACTTAGTGAGGCCCTCCGCAACTTAGTGAGATCCTGTTTCAAAATAAAGAATAAAAATTAGGACTGGGGGTGTAGCTCAGAGGTAGAATGCCACTGGGTTCAATCCCCAGTACCCAATATATATATATATACATGTATGTATGACTGAGGGTGTAGCTTGGAGGTAAGAATGCCCTTGGGTCCAATCCCCAGGACTACAATAGAGAAATAAATAAATACATAAAGCATGAGTATATTGTCTTTGAAAAACAATAAATTAAGAGTGTTCCCTGTAGAACTGAAGTCCCCTTTGACTATTATTTCCAAATCCATTCTCCTTTTCTGTTTCTTGCTCTTCTTCCCTGAGTTAATCCCTTTAATGGGCTGGAAGAATGTATATTCTTCCAGATTTTTTTGGGGGGGAGGTTACTGGGGATTGACCCAGGGGCATTCTACATTCTGAGCTACACCCCCAGACCTACTTTTGTTTTTGAAAACAGGGTCTTGCTACATTGCCGAGAGTCTCACTATATTGCTGAGGCTGCGCTTAAGTCTGTAATCATGCTGTCTCAGCCTCCCAAGTACTGGGATTACAGGTATGCATCACTATGCCTGGCTTATTCCTCCATATTTTAAGAAATACTCAAAATTATATACCCACAGAAACTTGTGTACTTGTTCTTTTTTACGTAAATGGTATAAGGAACTTTGTTAGTGGTCCCTAAGGCCACTTCCAGGTTTGATGGCTATGATTTATTAAGAAGAAATAAGAAGCAAAACCAGCAAAGAAAAAAGTCTCATGGGGAGAAGTGTGGAGAAAACCAGACCAAACTACTAAGAGTTTTCTTCCAGGACACATTTGGTTATTCCATCAAAAATTGTGACATTGTGTGAAATACAGTCTATCAGGAATGCTTGTTAGAGATTCAGGCACTCACTGCTTGGGATGCCCAACATTCCCCCAAAGAAGACATAGTATACTATTCGTACCAACGAATGATGGGTACTCTCTTAAAATCCAATTTCCTAGGTGAGCCAAGGGCCAATCTCACAAGCAGTCCTTCCTAAGGATAGCAATCTTAGGCTGTTATGGTAGCTCTTTTCTGCATAGCAACATAACTTTTTCAACTCAACAAAATGTTTTTGAGGTCTAAATGTATATTTGTGTATTTCTTTTAATTTCTCTAGACTATCTTTCTTGTGAAAATAAAATATTAAAGGGTATCTGTGTTCTCATGTGCAAGATTTTCTTTGCTACAGTAGAAATGGAATTGTTGGATCATTGGGCATTTTAGACATTGATGGATATTGCCATAACACCCTTTAAATGGTCTGTATTAACTTATGTCCCCACAACAAAGCATGAATGTATATTTTGCCATATCCTTTTTATGGCCACTTCATATCACAAAGTGATATGAAGCTTTTTTAATTTTTATCAAATGAATATGTGAAAATGACATCTCACGATGGCCCTATGCTGCCTTTTGAGTGAGCCTCTCCTCATTGAAATGACCTTTTCAGAATGTCTTGACTTATGCATTAATATGGAGGGACAAAAGCAGGATCATTAGCATAAGTATATTACAGATGTGAATGCCTCTAAGTACCCAGAATTTGATTTTTTGTCTTGGACATGCATGATTCCTAGAATCCGGGGCTTCTAATAAAGCTACTCTTTAGCAAACAAAAAGTTGTGATAGCTGCTTATACATCTTGTGGCATTCGTATTAGTCTGCTAGCGCTGCCACAGACTGGGTGGTCTAAGTAACATAAATTAAGTTTCTCCTAGTTGGGGGCTGAAGTCCAAGATCAAGTTGATATGTTTGGCCTCTTCTGGTGGCTCTCCTTGGCTTGCAGATGAATGCCTTCTTGTTGTGTCCACACATGGTCTCTTGTCTGTGTGCACCCATCCTGGAGTTTCTCTGTGTATCCTCTCTCCTCTTCTTAAAAATATACCAGTCATATTAGATTAGGGCTCACCCTCATGGCCTCATTTTAACTTAATCACCCCTTTAAGGCCTAATTTCCTAATGTACTCACATTCTGAGGTACTAGGTTAAGGTTTGACATATAAATTGGGGAAAGGGAGCAGGTACAGTTCAGGCCGTAACAGCATTACTTGTTCAACCTAAACTCTGACAGGTACTTCAGCAGAGGTATGCACTGTTTCCAAGAGGCATAAAGGAAGAAAAGTGAGAGACTTCAAATTACTCAGAGACAAAATCCTATACTACTAGGGAGCTAGGAACTCAGCAGTGATGGTTGCTCCCTTTTTCTGGAAGTTTGCCCTATGAAGTGGCACAAAATTTATTTTCATTCTTCTATTCAATAAATATGTATTGAATATTTAGGAGGTGCCAGCCTCTAGAGATAAAAAATGTAGGAAAAACTACTTTCACTATACTGGGCATGGTGGTTTGCACCCATAATCCCAGCACTTGGGAAACTGAGACAGGAGGATCACAGGTTTGAGGCCAACCTTTGACACTTAAAACAAAACAAATAAAAAAAAACCTATCTTCACCAAACTTGCTTTACAAGGTTCTCATTTCCATCCATCTGAGAAACCCTCATGTTCATTTTTAAGACTTGTTTCTCTTTTCCATTTGTGGAATCCTAGCCACACAGAATTTCAGGGAGAAAGAGCGGGTAGCAGGTGAGTTGACTATCTCTCTTTAAGCTATAGTTTAACTGGTAACCCTTTTTCAGATGTCAGTAAAAAATGAAAAGTAGCCTTTGAACTGTAGAGCCTGCTATCCCTTGCTACTGGCTGGGTCAAAGGTGTTTCCTTACGTGGCTTCCCCTTCCTTCACATATTCCCACCTTTCATATATTACCACTAAGTGTTATTTACTGATTCAAGACTGTGCTCAGTGTTCATTTAAAACCAAATTCCCCTGGTCATAGGACAGAAGACCAAGTGAACCCAAAATTAGAATTTTAAAGGTGTGCTTACAGAATTCCTAGAACAATATTCTAAGTGATGTGTTCGATGCTTACCCCAAATAAATGTGACCATAAGTACTTAGTGATAATCATATGATAGCCTTTTTGGCTTTCACTAATAAAAGGTGGCAGTAACTGAAATCAGTATCTATACATACAGTGAAAGAAACCATGTTCTTAGTAAGGGAAGTAACTGGCTTAATTCAGGTTATCACTCTGTGACCATCTATCACCTGCTTTTATTGGTGCCTAAGTACAGACATCTGTGTCAGCAACTATGGGTATGTTACAGAAATAGTAACTATTTCATTCACACAACAGACATTCATTGAATGTCTACTATTCACAGATGGCAGTCAATGCCAGATGCTGGGAGTGATAAGACAAAATATAATCACTGCCCTCATGTCGGGTAAGGGTGGGCGAGATACTCAAACATAGAAAGACAAAGATTCAGAACTACAGAACAATCACAAGATTTCACAAGGAACAGATAGCTACTTAAATGTTTGGTACACAAAGTCAGTTTTACTGCAGTATTTATGATCTTCACTAAGACTACAAAAGATATCATTCAAACCTCCTTCACAAAAGTCTAAACCATTCCAAGGGTTGGCACTATTTTATAAGCTAAGTATTTGCATTATTATTTAGGCTGGCTTCGAACATATGATACTCCTGTCTCAGCTTCTCAAATACTGGGATTACAGGTGTGTACTACCACCCACGGACAAGAGAAACTCTTATTTATACAAGAGACATATATAAGAATGTTTTTCACAGCGGCACATAGCAACAAACTGGAAGCAACTTAAATACACTTCGATAAGAGAATAGATTAAAAAATTTGTAATATACTCACCCAAAGGAATATTAGTCAAGAATGAAAATAAATGAACTTCAGCTACATGCAATGTGTATATATCTTAGTAACATATTACTGAATATAAAAGTTATGTTCTAGAAAACTGCAAACTACATACAAATGGTACTCTATATAATATTTATAAAGAAGTAAAACTGAAAAATATATTGCTTGGGCATGTATGTGTGATTAAGCTATAAACAAGATAAAAAACACAAGTGAAGGCTAAACAAAATCCAAGAGGCACCAGGAGTAGGCGAGGGAGGGGCACATTGGAAGACATAATTAGAACAGTGATCCTGTTCTAATCCTTGGGTTGGGTGGTGAGTTCCAGTTATTCATTATGCTTTTTTTTTTTTTGCAGTACTGGAGATTGAACCCAGAGGCATTCTATTTCTGAGCTATACCCCCAGCCCTATTTTTTATTCTTTATTTTGAAATAGGGTCTCACTAAGTTGCGGAGGGCCTCACTAAGTAGCTGAGGCTGGCCACATACCTGTGATCCGCCTGTCTCAGCCTCCCAAGTACTGGGATTACAAGTGTGCACCACCATGCCTGGCTGTTCATTATGCTTTTAAATTAATTTTTAAGCCAGGCATGGTGGCACATGCCTGTAATCCCAGTACTTGGGAGGCTGAGACAGGAGAATCACAGGTTCAAGGATAGCCCCAGCAACTTAGCAAGGCCCTCAGCAACTTAGAACCTGTTTCAAAATAAAAAATAAAATAGGGCTGGGGTGTAGCTCAGAGGTAAAACGCCCCTGGGTTCAATTCCCAGTACCACAAAAAAATGATTTAAAAATGTGATTGTTAAGGCAATCACATTTACAAGCATGGTAGTCCATGCCTGTAATCTTAGTACCCAAGAGGCTGAGAAAGAGGATCACAGGTTTGAGGCCAGGATGTGGTAACTTAGCAAGACTCTGCTTCAAAATAAATTAAAAAGGGCTAGGTATTCAAAGGTAGAATGCCCCTGGATTTAATCCACAGAATCCCCCACCCCCCACACAAATAATTAATTAAATAAGTAAATAAAATGTGATTGTTGTATAGAGTCAAAGGAGAGGAAGAGTCACTGAACTTTTCAGGACAAATTAGGATTAAGCTGACACATGATAATGGATGGATATAGCTTTGGTTATGGGGGCAGTATGATAAACTCAGATGATAATTTTGTGTGCTTCCCTATACATGCTCTCCTGGGACATTTAAACTCAATCCAAACGACCTACACTTCATGCTCAGTCATAGTATTCTATCCCTATTTACAGCTGGATAGCAGAAGGCAAAATCTTTTAAATTTAAAATAAAAAAAAAATATATATATATGGGAGGGGGTAATTCTGGGGTAGCGCTTTAATGTCCTCCTTGTCTTACGTCAGTTGACCTACAGATCTGGCTCCCAATGCTGTTTTTACTCTCCTGCTTCTGCTTTGACCTGAGGAAACACTGTAACACCATTTCTCAGTTTCCACAGTGGTGGTGGTGGTGGGGGGGTTAACATTAAACAAGACTTAATGTGTGAGAGACTTACACATTTAAAAATCCCCACAAGCTGCAATTAGAGCTCCCAAGCCCCAGCCACTCCACAATGCCACCCTATGGGTGCCTCTCTTTCTAGCTTGCAGCTGGACACAATATTAACAGGAACCAGTTTATTTCTCCTCAGTGGCAGAACTTTTGAGTGAGTGCCTCCTTCCAAGGGATCTCAAAAGAGGAAAATTCTCTACCCTCATTCCAGGCTATGGTTCATCTCATCCTTTGTCCCAGCGTCTTAATTTTAGGAAGATTCACTTCCTTTGAAGAAAATTTTACCTCTGCCCATAGGAGTGTGGTTTTACCTAATCCCAAACCACCCCAAAGACAGCAGCATACGATTATATTATAGGACAGCAGTGGATTTCCCTGAATCTGTATTACTGTTTTAAATAACAAGCAATGAAGAATATTCTTTGGAGAAAATTAGGATCTCTTTCCTTCCTTCTGCGGTCCTTCGCTCTCCAATTCCTGCAAGTAATTGCTCAAAGGGGAATATACCCAATTGTGGCAAACAAAACTTACAGGCAAAAAGGATTCTAAACTCGTATATCATTCCCGAATGGAAATTTCAGATTTACAACTGCAAAAAGATTATTCTACAGTTCTAAAAGAACATAATTTCTCACCCAGAACACCTAATTTACTCTGTCCCAGTTCCTTTAGGAGTATCCAGTGAACAACTGGGGACAGGTGGTTTGGAAAAGCTTCATCTATTTGCTTAGTCACCACCTTAAAAGACAAAAGCTGCTTGCACCTTTTTTTTTTTCCGGAACTGGGGATTGAACCCAGAGGCATTCTACCTCCGAGCTCCACCCCCAGCCCTATTTTTTAGTTTTTACTTTGAAACAGGGTCTCACTAAGTTGCGGAGGGCTTCACTAAATAGCTGAGGCTGGCCGCGAACCTGCGATCCTCCAGTCTCAGCCTCCTAAGTACTGGGATTACAAGCGTGCGCCACCACGCCCGGCTTCTTGCACCTTTTAAGACACCCCCATCCCCGCTTTCTCCAGCTTCCACCCAACCCCCCAAACTTAGGGTTGAACCTGAGCCAGAGCACTTCTTATATAAATAAGCATATCCAAAACAAATGCTTTAGGTAAAAAAGAAGGGAAGTAAGGCTTGCTTAAATGCCTTTTCCAAAAAAGTCTTCTGGAATCCTTATCTTTAATTTCGCAGCCTTTGCTGTTTACACTCGTAGAGGTTTGTCCCCTCCTCTAAACGCTGTCGGTCTTTCCTGTTGTATTGGAAACTCCACGCTCACGAAATGATTCATCCCTATTCCTAGCACAGTGCTTGGCAAAGCGTGGGCGCCTAGTAATGAATGAATGAATGGATTTGTAGAAGGAAGGCGGGAAAAGGTTTTTTCTCCGAGATGTGACTAGGGGAACTACAATGGTCACAAAGCACTAACAAAACCCACCCCAACTTGGCCCGCAGCCCAGTGCCAGCCGGCTCTCAAAGTCCAGAGCAGCACACTACGCCCCGCCCACGGGCCAGAGACGGGAAATACTCGCTTTCAGGAAAACCGGAAGTGCCCGGCCACGCCCCGCGCATGCGCGCGCCGGTAGCTCACGCTTCTGACACCCGGTCGTCCAGTGAGGAAGCCGGGGCTCTGCGGCCGACGCAGCCGGGTCCTCGCCCGCCCCGTGACCCTTGCCCCCGCGCATGCGCTCTGGGCCGGGCCGCTCGCGCTGAGGCGGGGCGAAAGGACGGGTTTTCTTTCTTACTCCCGCCCCTCTTCTTCCCCCACCTGCCACGTACGAGGCCCGGGCTCTCGCTAGGCTCGTTGGGTCGGTGCGATTGGCCGGGGCCGCGGGAGCCTGCGAGCTAGGTGCGGCGGCCGCGGAGGGCCACCGAGCGGGCGGTGACCGCAGCTTTCCTGCGACGCCCCGGAGTCCGGCTGCGGCGTGGCCTTGCGTCGGCGCGGTCAGCGGAGACCCGCGCAGGGGCGGCGGCCTCGGCGAGCTGGTACGGCCGCCTCTCGAGAAGGCCGGAGACGGGAAGCGCGGGAGGGCCTGTCGAACCTGGCGGCGCCGGGCGGCGGCCTCGCGGCCGTGGGGAGGGAGCGAGGAGGCGGGAGGAGGCGGCTGGGCCTGGCGCGGGGCCGGAGGCCGCCGAGGGGGAGGGGAGGGGAGCGCGGCGCGCCGCGGGTCGGGGGCGTTTGGGCCAGCCGGTGCCCTGGTGCGGTCCCGTGGATTGGGGTCACCGAAGAGGAACCTCATACCATGGCTGTGTCAAGTGCTTAATCCAGTGCCAACCGGAGGCCTAGCCGGGTTTTTATAGTGACGATAGCTAACTTTTAAGAGTTTGCTTCTCTGGGCACTGTTCTGAGTATTTTAGGTGCACGGTCCCACCTAGTCATCACAAGGTCCCATTCAGATTTAGATATCATTCCCACATTGCGTATGATTGAAGGAGTCTTCGAGAAGGACTTATGGTCACATAGCCAAGAGTGGAAACCTTTATCTGCTACACAGTGCCTTTGGTCAGGCAGGATTTGAAGCTCCTTGCATCATTTTGAAATAATTGAGGGTTTATTTGCTTTAGAATTTCTTGAGGGAAATTGGTACCCTCAGGAGGTGCCTAAGTAGTCGCTTAATTTGAGCAGGGCCTTACCCTCAGGGTGGAGCCAGAGGTTTGGCCACTCAACCTACATCCTAGTGCAGGAGGTAGGCATTCTATGTGTTTTGGGGCCTGTAAGTTTATTTATGTCAGTACTCAGAAAAGTGTTCCTGCTGGAGGAACATTACAAGTTAGTGACCAACTCATTTTTGGACTTCAGATGGAATGTGGCAGGGACAAGATAGGAAAAGAATGCTGTAGGGTTCTTAACAGCAGTTTAGGAACTAGTTGTTCATACTGATCTCAACCTTGTTAGAGAAAAAGAGGACCAAAATTTTCCTGTTGTATAAATACCTGCTGGATGGGCTTTTCCTTCAGAGGGAAAAGTTGCTTTTGTGACTCGTGTTTACCCTGAAGAAATGACTACATAAATTTAGAAAGAAGCATTGGTTCCTGGCTGTCAGTGAGAAACATCAAAAGTGAATTTGCAGGCAAACACAAAGTATTAGTGATTCAAGTTTTTAGGTCCTTGGAACTGAGCGCACTGGATTCCCCACTTATCACAAGGACATTGTACCAAGTATACTCGATGTTGCAATTTTCTCTTAGTAGTATTTCTGATGTGGGGAGTCACTTAGCTACATAAAGATGGTACAGTATGAAGATCTGACTTAAGAACTGACCTGATATTACAGCTTTTTTCTCCAGGTCCCCCTATCAGAACTTTATTATTCTTCATTCATCTTTTGTTCAGGGAACAAAAACAATTGTTTAACTCTATATGTCAGGCACTGTTGTAGGTGCTGTTGGGAATAGATAATACGATTTCACTGAAACTAAGCACTAGTTTCTATCTGCAATATTTCCGGCTTACACATCTTGTAGGTAGGAGAAGTCAACAAATACATTGATTGAAAGATCCTCTTATCCCGTGAATGCAAACAAGGTGGGATATTTACTGTCTTGTTGAAGTAGCTTAAGAGCTTGGCACATAGTAGGTGTGCAGTAAATGTTTCTTGAATGCAGAGGGCAAGTTTTGCTAACACATAAGGAGCTGGTTGTATGGAGATTTCAGTTCATCACAGTCTTCATGAGAAGTCCATTGTGAAATTGGCAGATACCATATTCATAGTTTGTATTAAGACAAGCATGGCATCCAGATTGTGGAACACAGTCTTTGTTCTGCATTGATGTTGGAGTGTTATGTTTAGTTTTCATGCCAGATTTCATTAAAGACTTATTAATAAAATGTAATTGGAAAATTATATAGCAAAATTAATAAAATGTAACCTGGATGGAGGATGGTGAAAGGATCTAGAACATTCATTTAAGGAATAGATGAAAGGACTAGTTGTATTTGTATAAGGAACATTAGGACATTTTTATGTAATATTCATGAAGTAAGTTAGGATTCATGAAAACCTTTTTTCAAGTATTTGGAGGGTTAATGTGTTGGAACAGTTGAGTACTTTTACGCATGAACAAAAAGGATAGAGTAATTGCAGAGGATGTGATGATGTTAATTAAATATCAAGTTTGAGAGGAGGAAACAAAGCTGCCAATAGTAAAGAAGAGATTGAAATCAAAAGGTGGAGGATGTAGTACAACTTAAACAGACTTGAGAGATTATTTGCTCAGGGCGGGAGCAGTAGTTGATGCTAAGGAAATGCTCCCTGATCATATATTAACATATTCATGAATGTCTTGGCTTTGAGAAGAAGAGATGTTAACACATTACTTGATCTTAAGTATATTCTTCATTATTGCACAGTAATCATTTATTAGGACCTTAGTATTTTGAATTTATAATTACAATCATTATAGGATAATCATAGAATAGCCTGAAGATGAAAATAAAACCCAAGAAATTGGAAAATTATATAGCAAACTAGTATTTGGTGGTTACATCTCTGATACTTTATTAAATAAAATATGCAGTCTAATCCACCCACTCTGGTCAGGGGCGAGGTTAAGTAGGGGGAATAATAGAATATGTAGCACAATAGTGAACAGTCTTAGAAAGCTCAGGGAGGTATCACACATTTGTCCTTTCTCCTCAAGTTTCCAGAATAGAAGAAAATTAGAAATAATACTCCTGAGATCTTTCTATTTTAGAGAAGGAAATTTGAGTCTCTATTTTTGTGTTCACACATGCTTTCCTCTTCAGGGTTAGCATTAAGAGTTGCCTGCAGGCTAATAAGAGTTTTGAAGCCAGTACTTATTTTTCCCTCATTTAGCAACTATTGACTATTCTGGGAATACAGCAAAACAAAGCTGTTTACTTCCTACCTCTAGTGGAAAAGATAGTAAAAAGTTAATACATTTTTAATATCTAATAGTGTTAGGTTCTTTGAGAAAAAATAAGGTAGGGTAAGAAGATAGTGACAAGGGAGCCATTTTAAATTAGATGATTAGGGAAGACCTCTAAGAAAATGACATTTGATCAGGGATCTGAATCATGTGAGGGGTATGAAAAGAATTCAAGTCAAAAGAAGTAGCAAGTGCAAAGCCTTGAGAGGGAGAACGTAAAACATTGGTGTAGCAGAGTTGAATGAGGAAGAGGTAGGAAATGAAGTTAAATATTTGATTGGGATCAGAGGCTAGATCATGACCTTGTAGGTTTAGCTTTTTGAGATGAAAATCCATTGGATGGTTTTGAGCACAGTGACGTTAGATTTTATTTAACAGAATGACTCTGATGTGTTGAAAATAGGTTAATAGTAGGCAAAGGGGAAAAGGAGGCAGAATAGTTAAGGAGTCTTTTGCAATAATGTAGGCAAGAGATGATAGTGGCTTGGATCAAATTGATAGCAGTGAAGATACTAAAGTGGTTGGCTTCCAGAGATAGTTTAAAGGTAGTAGTAATCAGATTTGTTGGCAGTTTGGAGGTAAGGTGTGAGAAAAAGGAGAAACTAAGACTTTTGTCTGGAATAACTGGAAGGAAGGAGTTGTCACTAACAGATGGAGGAAAACTATAGAAGAGGCAGGTTTGGGGTGGAAGACCAGGAATTTGTGTTTAGACATCTTAAGTTAGAAATCTAAGTGGTAATGTCAGATAAACAGTTAAATATGTGGGTAAGGCAATAGGAGGCAATATAAAATTACTATGTATGTAATAAAATAAAACTTATTATATATGTAATAAAAAAGTTGTTGCCAGACATCTTAACACGAATATGGTAACAGTGGGATAGTGAATCACTTTTGAAGGCCAGAATTTTCTTACATTGTAATAGTAGCTTTACTTTCAACTTTTAGGATAATATATTTTGTTGTTGTTTAATCATCAAAATCATTTTTATCAGTCTTTCTGTAGAGTTGTATATATAGAACATCCTGGAGGCCACCATGAATGGACAGTTGGACCTCAGTGGGAAGCTAATTATCAAAGCTCAACTTGGGGAGGATATTCGGCGAATTCCCATTCATAATGAAGATATTACTTATGATGAATTAGTGCTAATGATGCAACGAGTTTTCAGAGGAAAACTTCTGAGTAATGATGAAGTTACAATAAAGTATAAAGATGAAGGTAAGAGTGTTTTTAAAGCAGTTTTTGAAAGTCTATGTGTTTATTTGACCAGTTTTCATTGGACTTCTTACCTACCCTCATGATAGTTGAATAGCCATTTTCTTTAATGGGATGTCCATATAGTTAATACATTTATAAGGTAAAAGTAGCTAGGTGATTTATTATTAGAAGGGAGTTTTAAGTGTTAAAACACTTCCATATGCAATTTCACAAACCTTTTTCCCCCCATGGCCCAATTTTGGCTTTTTGTTTTTAAAACCATTTTTCTTTTACTTGTATTCCCCAATTGAAAGGGATATCAGTTATGTATTAAATGAAAAAGGATTTCATGGTCAATTAAGTATGGGAAAGCTGGTTTCGACAAGAACATGTATTTCTTTTTATTGCAGGAATTCTCAGAGCATGTAATATGCTGATGGACATTGTCAGTTTATACTATACAGTGTTCCCAGACTCATTTGACCACAAAACTATTTTTATGGAGATTTTACATGATAAATCTTTTATTAAACATACAGTTGAATTAGTAGACTATATTTATTCTTTAACTGACCTCCTTTGTTAATATCTCTACTGAAATTTGCTCTATAGGTGGTTACCAGTATTTTTTTTTTACTACTGAACTTATTCGTAGTCTATTTCATCTTTAGCTCAGCATTTGGCACTGCTATCCACACCATCGTTTTTTTTTTTTTTTCTTTTCTTTTTGTGGTACTGGGGATTGAACCCAGGGGCGTTCTACCTCTGGGCTACACCCCCAACCTGAAACAAGGGTTTCACTAAGTTGCTGAGGCTTGTTGCCTGGCTCAACCTCCCAAGTACTGGGATTATAAACATGTGCCACCACGCCCATCTCACACCATCCTTTTTGAAAAACTCTTATCCTTTAATACTCTGACACCGTGTTTATCCTGGTTTTCTTTTTATCACTAATAGCTTCACCTCTTTTTGAGGATTGGCTTAAAGTAATGCCACCTACTGTAATAAAAATCTTAAAATCTCTGCTTCAGTGCTCAAGAAATCATTTAGGGACTCAGGCTGACAGAAGCTTTGTTATCTTTTAACACATGGCTTACAAGCACCCTGGACATTGATGTCCAGCAGGCAGATGGATGAAGATAGAGTATGAAGAGATTTTACCTTCTGGGCTTCAAGGCCATACATAATTGCCGCCCACATTACATTGGCCAGAGCTCAGCCATATGGCTTTTCTGTGATGCAAATAGAAAATGTCCCTGACTGGGTAGCCACTTTGTGCCACCTGCCGAGCCACATCTAGCTTTCCTCCTGTGGTGTATGATCTAAGAGCACACTCAAACTAATTTTTGAGTCACTCATGTTAATGAACATTAAAGGAGAGGGATTTCTTCATGTTCCTTTCTCTAGTAATTGCATCTACTTACAGTACATTCGCTTTCACCTCTGTGACTTCTAGATGTGTGCCTTAGTTTGATGTTACTTGTTCTCTTTCTTAACTCTACAACTCAAATTTTTAATAGTCTTCTTTTTTAACCTAAGATGCTTTGCTCTTACCTCAAACTTAGCATATCTTAAACTGACCTCACTAGCTGGCTTTCTCTTAAATCCCTTATTTTTTAGGTCAAGGATCAGCAAACTTTTTCTATAAAGACTCAGATAATACTATAGCTTTTGTGAATCACATGTAGCCTCTGTCTCATCATCATCATCTTTTTTTTTTTAACAACCTCTTAAATATTTAAAAAACATTCTTAGTTCATAGTCCTATAAAAACAGAGATGGATCCATTGGGTGTAGTTTGTAGTTCCTTAACTTGGGGTATACTCATTGTTGAAATTTGTGCTCCATGTGTAGTTACTACATTGTATTTGTTTTTCATGGTGTTTTTTTAAATATACTTTTATTGGTGCATTGTAATTATACATCGTAATGAGGTTCAGAGTGATAGAAACACAAATACACACAGCAGTTGGTGTCGGTGACCGTCCCACAGCGCACCTGAGGGGAAAAGAATGACACAGACCCAGAGCAGATTGGGAGGGGCAGGCCAGTGGCCTCACTCTTAGGCAAAGGCCCTGCTGGACACTGGTCCACAGCTTTTATTCATTCTTGAGTGGGGAGGTTGAGGTATGGATGCTACTGCATACGTGCCAAGCTTGGGAGGTAAAGTTTAAAGTAAACGTGAAAGGGCTAGGTGTTAATGTTTAACTGGGCAGGCCGCAGAACAATTGCAGAGAGTCTTTGAGATAGTGGTTAGCAATAAAACCACTGAGGATGTGCAGAAGATCCTTGAGACAATGTTTGACAAGTGGGATATTTGGGAGTAGGTGCCAGCAAGAGACAGGAATGTTTACCTTGGAGGGACAGGCTGCTTTCAGCTAGCTCATCAGTCTGATCATGGCTTTCCATGACCCTTAGACCTTTCCAAGGCAAAGTTAACTGCCTCTGGCATTCGCATTCTCCACAAGTGGGTGTGTTTTCCCATCCCACCCTGCTCCCTCCCGATCCCTGCACATATTATCGAGATGAAATTGATAACTTCGTATATGTACATAGCGTTATTTGAACTGTTTCCTTCATCAGGTCTCCCTTTTTCCCTCCCTGCTTCCCATCCTAAGTCCCCTTCCCCTATTCTAATATCTCTCCTTGTTTATCTAAAGTCCTTTTTGTTTCCCAGTTTCTCTCTAGCTTCCACATATGAGAGAAAACATAAGTCCCTTCACTTTCTGAGACTGGCTAATCTCGTTAGCATATTCTCTAGTTCCATCCATTTTCTTGCAAATGACATAACTTTGTTCTTTATGGCCGAACAAAATAGTAATACATGCATTTCCATATATAAAAGTGTTTTGAATTGTTTGGATATGTGTTTCATAGTCTTTTGGGCAGTAGAGTGGAGGGACAGCTCAGGTAAAGTTCCTGATATCAGAAATACTCTGCTTCTGTTGTTGGATTCAGGAAAGGAAAAAGACCAGTTATGGGAAGTTTCTTTCTTTTACATGTGTATCTTATTTTCTTAAAAATGTGTTCAGGAGTAGAATCCCTGAGAGTTGAACATTATACATGTATATTCTAGGAAGTGGGTCTGGTTACAAAGAACTAAAAACAATTATAAAATGCTCAGTTATAGTTTCTATTGCCATCTTTATCCAAAATAAATCTGCCTAATCTGTTTTAAAATCGATGTAGCAGAGAATCCCTGGAGCAGCCTCTTGGCTTTCACAGAACTGAACTCTTTCTCACCCAGCTGTGTGAAGATACCCCACACAGGCCCCTGACCACCTCCTTGTCTGGCTGCTTTTCTGTTCTTGCTGTCTCGAGGGAACATTTTTTTCCTTAGTCCTTTGAAAGCTTTTGAAACATGCATTGATATGCTAATTATAGTATTCTTTATTCCTGGGATCTGGGGGGATTTCATAGTCTTCAATATGTATTATTTTCTTTATATATAATTATTTTTTCTGGGGAAAGTTGATAGTTTTCATCTTAGTATCAAAATGATCAGTGAGCTGAAAGACTTTACTCCCTACTCATTCACTAAAGCAATTCTGCAAGAATTCTGAGTTGACTATTTATTATATGTGACTTCCCTTCCATGTGTGTCAGTAAATTTTATTGTATTTGGAATTAAAGTTTGAACCTTGGGAATCTTTCACTTTTGATAAATATAGAGTTTCTGAAATGGAAAGATTTTGGTCTAAACCAACAATTTGTTTTATTGCTTTGACAAATCTAGTGACTAGTAAAATTTAATGTATGTAACCTTAGCTACATTTTCTCATGAGGTTACCATACTTTGCTCTTGAAAATAAGAAGCAAAGTTGACTTAGTATTTTTTGACTAAAACATCTTTCCTAGATGATCCTTTAATGTTTGTTTAAGGTTTTTATGGGAGATTCTAATTATGCTCTGTAATCTTCATTTTGGATTTTAATTTTATATGTGCCTTAATTTACTCCTGTTGCAAATCTGAAACTCATTTCTTTTTTTTTAAATTCCAGATGGAGATCTTATAACAATTTTTGATAGTTCTGACCTTTCCTTTGCAATTCAGTGTAGTAGGATACTGAAACTGACATTGTTTGGTGAGTAGTAAACTTTCTAATCAATTTATTATTTGTTTCTTTTAAAGGCTCAGAATTTAGTGATAATGTATCCAAAAAGTGCTTAAGTTAATTTGATAATGTATCCAAAAAGTGCTTAAGTTAATTTGCATTCAAGGAGTGGTTTTAAATTACTTGAGTCTTATGTTTTAAGAAAATATAGAAGTTTAACTCAGTAAGAATAGTTAGGATTATTTTGGTTTTGAAACACATATAACTTAGATATTTCTCATAGAGTATTACAGCTTTTTTTTAACCACATCAGAATTTTTATATACTTTCATTGGTGCATTGTAATTATATGTTGTAGTAGATTCAGAGCCATACAAACATACATGAAGTACTTGGTGTATTTCCCTCCTTACCCACCCTGCTCCATGCTAGTGAGCTTGATAGTGATACCTTCATGTGTGGACTTAGCCATATTTGAATTGTTCCCTTCCTCATCAGAATTTTTGAGTTGTTAAGACTATTTGTGTTTTGGGAAGATTCATAGAAAGTGGGCACGTTTTACATTTTATTTTTACTTTGTTACCCTAATTAGTAATGCATGCCATTTGTTTTAAGTGTATCAAATTAAAAATAATTTCAGGGTTAAAACTATTTCTGAGTTCTTTAAGAACTCATAGTTATCTTTCTCTGTAATATAGTATGCTTTTACTTATTCTCAGGGATTAAAGTATAAACCTGATACTTTCAACATTATTTTTCAAGGACCACCTAAAGAGTAAAGATAGTTCTGATAATAGCAAATGTAAGACTAATTTTAATCTTTTAGATCTTGTTTTCGTTTAGATTTTAATAGGTTTGCAAGGCAAAATACTTAGCAAGGTAGAAATGATAACAAAGTTAAAATGGTAGCATAATTATGTGAAAAATAAAAAGTAATTTTTTTTCTCTTGATGCTTTGGTTAGCATTTGGTTTATTTCTTAAAATCATGTTACACTGAACTTAATGTTTTTATGAGCCATGGTCATGGTCTATTAATTTTATCTATTTTACCCCCATCTAGGAAAGATTAATATGAATCAGATTTTAAAATGTTAATAGCAGAAACTATTTATAAAAGGTGTCTTTTCACAGTATTGAATCTAAAATACTTAACCACTATTGGCCAGGTATAAGGTAGATTAGATAACGTGACACCCACCACCCTTCCTCCAAACCCACTAACATCCTAGATAACCTGTTAAAAATATATTTTTTGAATTATGTAAATCAGTTTGCCCAGGAGAGTAAGGGAAATATCCAGGGACGAAAAATTAACTGGAATTAAAAACCAGGGCCTCAGTACCAAAAGCTGACACTTGGAATGTTCTTGGTGGTAGTGGTGAAGGTTTTAGTTGGCATAATCTAAGAACTTGTCATTTGATGTCTAAATGGTATAGCCTTGGATCCTAGACCCTCATTGAGCTGTACTCTCAAAAAGAGTATTGTTGAAAATAAATCTCTCCCTTGATACAGGAAAGATCAAGGAAGGTTAACTAGTATATGCTGAGCTATCAGGGTTTGGGAAGTCACCCTTGAGGATTCATAACTATGGACTTTAGTTGGGCTGGGTGTACATTTAAGCTATGTTCATGGTTTGGAATCTCTCAAGCTCAGATGTTACCATTAAAAAAAAAAACAGAAGCAAGAAGCAAAGGCAGAAATCTCTGGAGGGAGAGATATAATCTCAATCCAACTCATAGAGGTTTCTCACAGATATAATTTAGAGTTCAAAACTATAAGACACTTGAAGCCAAGGATGGTGGCGCATGCTTGTAATCCTAGTACTTGGGAGGCTGAGACTGGAGGATTGCAGGTTCAAGGACAGCCTTCGCAATTTAGTGAGGCTCTCAGCAACCTAGTGAGACCCTGTTTCCAAATAAGAAATAAATTGGTCTGGGGATGTAGCTCGGAGGTAGAAAGCCTCTGGGTTCAATTCCCAGTACAACAAACAAACAAACAAACCAACAAAAAACAACTATAAGACACTTGAAACAGTCCATGTAAGCAAAAAACTGGACATAACTAATAAGATTAGACTGCTAAGAACTAAATTTAATAGAAGTGATGATCTATAAAATGTGTGCTAAAAGTTATTTAAGACAAAAGAAGGAATAAGAATATAAGAGCAAGGGACTATGTAAAAGTACAAATACATTTTAAGAACTTAAGGTAATTTTAGAAATGAAATATATAATCAATGAAATTAAGTACTAAGTAGGTTAAATAGCAGATTAGTCCCAGCTAAAAAGTGAGTAAGTGTACTGAAAAGGAAGTCCAAAGAAATTACAGAATAAAGCACAAAAACAGACGTGGAGAATATGAAAGAGATGTTAGAAATGAGAAAGTCAAACTTATTTCCATTAAGTTTTAAAAAGGAGAGAATGGAGGAGTGGAAATACATTAAAAGGTAGTGGCTAGCTGGGCATGATGGCATATACCTGTAATCCCAGTACTTGAGAGGCTAAGACAGGAGAATCGCAGGTTCGTGGCCAGCCTCAGCAAGTTAGTCAGGCCCTTTGCAACTTACTGAGACCCAGTTTCAAAATAAAAAAGGGGGCTGTGGGTGTAACTCAGAGGTAGAATGCCCCTGTGTTAAATTCCCAGTACCACCAAAAAAAAAAAAAGAGGTAGTGGCTAAAGACGTTTATAGGATTATATAAAAGATATAAACCTTTAGATTCAGGAGGCACAGTGAGTCCTGAGCACGATAAGTAAAAATAAATCCCCATTAGACATATTGTTGTAAAACTGGAAAATTCATAAGAAATTATCTTAAAAGTAGCCAGTGAGAATAAGACTGATCACCCATGATGCAATTAGACTGTTCTTCATAGTAATAACAAACCAGAAGACAGGAGTCATTTAAGAGTAACCAGCAAAATAGCATTCTGTACTCTGCTGAAATTCAGGAATGAGGGGAAATACTAACATTTTCAGAGATAAAATTTAACACTTGGGGACCCTTGTTAGAAGAATATTTTTAAATTGGTCTTCAGTAAGAAAGAAATTGAGTCCAGAAGGTGGTAAAAGATGAAAGAAGCAATTGTGAGCAAATAAACTGCTTAACATATGCACATTTAAATGAGCATTGATTACAAAAAAATATTAATATGAAAACAAGTTGGCTGAGCATGATGGTACATGCCTATTATTTCATCTATGCAGGAGGATCAAAAGGTCAAGGCCAGCCTTGGAAACTTAGACCTGTCTCAAAATAAAAATGGCTGGGGATGTAGCTCAGTGGAAAAGCCACACTGGGTTTAATTCCCAATACTGAGGAAAAGGAAGAGAAATGGGGACAAAATTACCGAACAGTAATTATATGTAAAATAGGATGGGGATGATAGGAATCAAAATATTTTAAAACTTGTTTGGGAGGAGGATTTAAAAATTTTAAATTGAAGCATGCATATTTAAAATATAAGACTGATTATTGAAAGATTAGAAATAGCCAGTAGAGGGGAGAAAAGGAAACAAAGGGTACATCCTCAGTTCACTAGAAGGTGAGGAAGGAGGAAGACAAGTAGACAGAGAGCTTGATAAATAGCACAAAATACTAATCACAATACACATAAACTGACTGCATGTGCTAGTTAAAAGACAATATCTTAGGAGCTAAAAGTAAACAAAAATCCAATTGCACGTTGCTCCTAAGAGACACACTAGAAGATTATGCAAAATTTGAAAGTAAAGGGCTAAAAAAAGGTATACTAGACAAAAGCAAGGAAAGTTGGTTGTTAATATTAACAGAAAAGCCAGGTGCAGTGACACATATCTGTAATCCCAGCAACTTGGGAGGATCGCAAGTTCAAGGCCAGCCTGGGTAACTTAGTGAGAGACCCTATCTCAAAATAGAAAGTAAAAAGTGCTGAGGATGTAGTTAACTGGTAGAGTGCCACTGCATCAGTCACAGTACTGCAATTAGTAAATAAATAGGTTAAATACTAACAGAAAGAAAAGCTTTATTAGCAATAGTCACTATATAGTGATAAAAATGTTCACTAGGACTACATAATAATCTGAGCACTTAAGCATCATAGTCTTAGATGTTTTCCTAAGGAACAATGGACAGAACAAGGAGAAATCAGCAAATGTACAATCATGGGAGAACTTTTAATACTCTTCTCTCAGAAATGGACAGATCAGGCAGGCTCAAAATTAGCAAGGATAGAGAAGATTTGAACAAATCAGGTAACAAGCTTGATCTTATAGATCTAGCAATCAGGAAGAGGTACTTTTATTTTTTTTAAATACATATGGGACATTTATAAAAGTTGACCACATACTAGGTCTTTCCACAGATGTCAAAAAATTGCAAAAGAGACATCCTAGGAATCATTTCCTCTGGCCTCACTACAAACCATTGGGCAGGACATGTAACACAAACTCTCCTATTTTGGGAGACAAAATACACTTTTTTTTTTTTTTTGTGGTACTGGGAATTGAATCCAGAGGCATTCTACCTCCAAGCTCCATCCCCCGACCGATTTTATTTCTTATTTGGAAACAGTCTCACTAGGTTGCTGAGAGCCTCCCTAAATGCTGAGGCCGTCCTTGAACTTGCGATCCTCCAGTCTCAGCCTCCCAAGTACTAGGATTACAAGCGTGCGCCACCCCGCCCTGCTCAAAGTACCCTTTAAAATACAAGTCAAGGAAGAAAGCATAATGGAAATTAGAAATAATTACATAATGACTTCTATATAACAAAGTTTTTGGAGTATGCTAAAGATACACTTGGATATTTCTAGCCTTAAATTCTTAATATTGGTAATCTGGACTGGAAGTTATTAGCTAATATTGGATTCAGAAAGTTGCAGAAAGGACAAAGGAAGCACAAATAACTTAGGAGGAAGAAAGTAATAAAGATCAGAAGTGAGCCAGAAGGTAGGGAATTGGTAGGATTAGCAGTTTGGAAAAGATATTCTTGGCAAACCTATGAAGATTAGTTTAAAATGAAAAGGGGCATAACTGCAAATATGTTTAAAACTTAAAATTTATATTATGAATACTGTGAATACCATTCCAATTTGAGAAATCGGATGACATAGACAATTTCTGATCTTTATTACTTTCTTCCTCCTAAGTTATTTGTGCTTACTTTGTCCTTTCTGCAATTTTCTGAATTCAATACGTAGCTAATAAACTTCCAGTCCAGATTACCAATATTAATTGGTTGCCCCAATTAACATTAAAGATATTGAACCAATTATTCTACCAAATACTTAGGGAACATATGATCTCAAATTATAAAAACTATTCCAGAGAATAGGTAAAGAGGGAACATAACTCTTAACTAATTTTATGAGGTTAATATAACCTTAACCTGAAAACCAGCCAAGGACAATGGAGACTACTGTCACTTATGAGCATGGATACAAAATATTAAATAATATTAGCACATCAAATTCAGCAGTGAATATTAAAATGCACCATTGCCAGGATTGCTCACCTAAGGAGTATAAAGTAGATTTAAATTGGAAAATCTAATACTACTTTTATATAACAGGCTGAAGGAGAAAAACTGGACCATATTTTCCGTAGAAAAAGAAGAGCATTCATATCTCTATCATGTTAAAGAGTCATAGCAAATTAGGAATAAAAAGGAATTCTTTGATTTAGGAGTAAGAGGGAATTCTTTAACTTCATAAAGTATATCTATCATGTAGAACAATTGCTCTATGCCCTTATATGAAAAGGTACCTAAAACACCAATTATAATTACAACAAAAAGGATAAATCTAAATTTCAAGATTGTTATAGAAAAAATATAAAGCTTTATTTAAATATGGAGTAGGAGAATGGATTTTGGGAAGAGGTAGCCTGGGAAATTTAGTTAATTCTATATTTTATGATCGGGAGGAAGGATGGAAAAATGTTAAGATTTAACAAAGATGAGTATTTATTAAGTTTCTTTTTGTGTGTTTGAAATATTTAATTTGAAGTATTTCAAAGATTTAAATTAAATTAAATTAGATAATACAGTTAAATTAGGTAATAAAAATATATAATTATGGAATAGGGAATTTAAACTTTTTTGTGTGAAATTGGGGATTGAACCCAGGGGCATTCTACTTCCGAGCTACACTCCCAGCCCTATTTTTTATTCTTTATTTTGAAACAGGATTTCACTAAGTTGCGGAGGGCCTCACTAAGTAGCTGAGGCTGGCTGCTAACCTGGGATCTTCCTGTCTCAGCCTCCCAAGTACCAGGATTACAAGCATGCGCCACTACCCCCGGCTGGAATTTAAACTTTTAACTGGGTATAATTTGAAGCATGGTGCTCCTAAACCCATGTGTTTAGATGATAATAGATTATAGGCCATACTAGGAATGTAAGTTAAGCATTCTTAAAAGTTCTGGTAAGATCTGTGTCAGTATGCTCCAGGCAGAGACCACAGGAACACACCTCTATAGTTGAACAAAGTTGGGTTTATTGACTTAGTGCAGTAAGGGAGAATGAAGAACAGGGAGAACAATAGGGTATCTTAGAGTATGTTAGAATTTTTTTGTAGAACTTGGACTTGTTAGGTGATCTGGGATAAGGTTCAAAAAGTAGGGCTTTGCTCTGGATTAAATGCTGTCAGGGAGTAGGAGCTCTTCTGATTATCTTTGTAAATCTTATTTAGAAAATGAGAGGAATGAATCATTACTAAATCTTATGTGGAAGGTGGGAAGAATGAATTGAGGTTATAGCTACAGTTGGTAAAACAGTAGCAGTTACTCTTGTTAGCCAGGATAAGGGGTATCTGGTCAGTGTTTTTGTTTTTGTCTGAGTTTAACATGATTAGGGAGTAGTCTTGTTTTGTCTTGATCCTTCATGGTGGGTGGTCTTGTCCAATGTCATTGTAGTTTGAAAATGTTTATATTCAACAGGGGAACACCACAGCCCACCTGTGAGTGCCAGGCCAGCTTCTAGCAACACTAAGGCCTATTTTACAGTATCAGATCAGTTCTTGACTGTTATGTGTGGCTTTTTTTCTTCTCAGATATTGGAGAAAAACCAGTAATGCCCAATGAAAGTCAGTAATAATTGATTTAGGTAGAAGATTGTATTGGATTTCCTCATAACAGTGAATATGTGAATTACTGGTAGATTGTATTTAAAAACTTTTTTATTCTGGTGGTTTGATTTTTGAAATACATTTAACAAAGAATCTCCCCAAATTATTTTCACATAGGTGTTCTTTTTTATTAGATACTTCAGGAATTTATATGTATGTATACTGGCAATGCAGGAGGCATTTCAGTTTAGTATAATTTTTGAACTCCTCTTTGGGTTTCCATTCAGAGCCTTGTGCCACTTTTTTCCCCTTTTCTTTTTTAAAATAACCTCAGTGGTGACAGTCTTTGTTGCTAAGTGATTTCATTTTTTGTTTTTCAGGTAGCTGAAAATCATTTAGACAAAACAATTAAATTAGGTAATGTGGTCTTCACTAGAAAAAAAAGAACATCCAATAATTATTGAGTAACCTTTGGCTTTTTGTGACTTATATACTACTTCTGGAAACAATTGAAGGACAGTGTTGGTGTAGATTCATAATTTCTGCATATATTTTTCAATAAATTCCTTTTTAGACTAGGTATTTTAATTAGTTGCTTTAAGCTATATTTTCTTAGTCAAAAGTAGGCAAGAGGGATAACAGACCAGTCATACTAAGTCTTAACATTTATATATAGAATAAGGATTTTTTTGTATTTAAGAATATTAAATAGTGTAAAATTTGGAAGTTGCATGATTTGGGCTAAAAGTAATATCAATTAAATTTAATACTTTTCTAGGGAGAAATTGGGATACAAAAGGGATTCTAGACAAAGGAGGAGAAACCCTAGTGGAATGATGGAGGGGGCCTAAAGGAGGGAGGCGCGTGTGGGGAGGAAGATTTGAAGAAGGAAACACTTTAATGGATGTACATACACAAAATTATCAATGCCAATCTCAGTGTGGTCCATGGGGAGGGTGAGAAGTGGGGTGGTAGTTGGAAGGAGGCTCACTGAGTGCTATGTGCATGTGTCTCTATCACTCTAAACTTCATGATATATGATTACAGTGCACCAGTTAAAAAGAAAAGGTTGATACTAAAAAAAAATAGAATTTTATGTAGGTCTTATTTTATTGTAGTTGAAGTCTTCTCATAAACATTTTATAATATAGAAATAAGCATAGGTATGGCATCAAGAAAGATGGATGGATATTTCTTTTTTCAGAAAAGTAAGTTATTAGCAATAAAGACTCCTTTCCTTGAAAAGAATTATCATTCAAATGATATCAATAGGTATCTTGTTTAATTTTGTTTTACTTTTTAAAGTTTTTTTTTCCTTATTGTGTATTTTGTTGGTACACTTTGAACATCTCCTAAGTTTAAGCAAATTAATGCTTTTATTTCAGTTAATGGCCAACCAAGACCCCTTGAATCAAGTCAGGTGAAATACCTCCGCCGAGAACTGATAGAACTTCGAAATAAAGTGAATCGCTTACTGGATAGCTTAGAACCACCTGGAGAACCAGGACCTTCTACCAGTATTCCTGAAAATGGTAAACCATGAATCCATTTTATTCTGATTTATTGTTATATATTTATTTTTTTTGCAGGTGTTTTTATTTATTATTCTTCTTTGGTTAGGAAGTAGGATGGCACTTTTAGTATCACTCTTTCTTGTTCTTGCCTCTGCTTCTGTACTAGTGTTCATTTCTCTATTTCCAAACCTGGCTGTTGATCAGGATTACCAGGAGGTTGTGTTACACCAGTTGCTGGGTCACATAGACTTACTGGGGGTGAGACCTAGAATCCCACTTTTAAAGTGCTCTTTGGATGATTCTTATACAACTAGTCTTAGACTTAGGGGTTTATATCATAGGTCAGTTTTCAAACCCCTTTGACTCATAAACCCTTTTTAGATAATAGATAATGAACTTCAGGAATTAGAAATCATTTTATGAGTTTTTAATGTAGAATACGAAGAAGTTTTCAAGTAAAAATTAATTTTAGATTAGTACATTAAAATAGAAATTATAGTTTAAGTACAATTTTTAGTAATTATACAATGAAAAACTATAACAAAAAACTGATTATCCCATTTTTACAGATAACATTTACAATAAAGTAAGAGTTGTTAACAAATTTGGAACTGACTTAGTTCGGGGACCAAAGTTACTATAAAATGTGAACTGAAATTTAAGCATGTGTTATGGCTTGAAAGATTTTAACCCCCTTCCTCAGCTTTTAAGATTCTTAGATATTGCACTTAAACTGAATTTTGAAATTAATTTTTTATTTGTTTATACTTTTCAAATGTTTAAAACTGTCTATATTGTGAAATAGTGATTTTGTTTTTTATAGAGTCTGGATGACTGTATTTAAGGGCAAAATTGAAAACAATTTGTGTGTAAAGTAGCATGTGTAACTTCTTGGAATCTTTAGATTCTGAGATTTTGTTCTATTTTTGGCTCCTAAATAATTTTGGAGTTTTGGTTTTCTTGAGATTGAACCCAAGGCCTTGCACATGCTCTACCACTGAGCTATATCTCAACCCCCTGGTTTTCTTTTTAGGTTTTTGGGGGTTTTTTGTTGTTGTTTTTTTGGTACTGCTTGGGGCATTCTACCTCCAATCTGCACCCCTAGCCCTTTTTTATTTTGAAACAGGGGCTTGCTAAGAGTCTCACTAAGTTGCTGAGGCCTGCTTCGAACATACAATCCTCCCATTTCAGCCTCCCAAGAACTAGGATTACAGGTGTGCGCCACCATGTCCGGTTTATAGATTAAATGATGTATTTTCTATTATTTTTCTTGTTCTCTCCTTTTTCAGCTGTGTGGAATTATGTTAATGATAAATGCTCAATAAGTATTTGAAGACTGATTAGTAATTTCTAGTCCCACTTCTATTTCAGAACATATTGGAGATTTGCCGAAATACCGTAATGAGATCTTCTTGATCATTTTATGATGAAAGCTTTTGTATTTCAGGTCAAAGTAGGTTGCTTATTCTGAACTCTACTTTTCCAAATAAAAAGCTCCAACTTTTGATCAAGGATTTATTGAAGACTTTAGACCATTTCCCCTGAAGAATTAATAGATACTAACATAGCATTTGCATATAATTTCAGGGTGTTTAACCACCTGCTGAATATTATGAAACCTAAATCAGAATTCAGCAGAATAGCCAGTATTGTGAAGAAATTACCTACAGTGGCCCACATTCTTCTCTAAGGAATAGAATTATAAATTTTACATTTTAGGCAAAACCTTTCCATTCACACCTGCTTGTTGCTACTGTATCTATTTTTCTTTATCCTTTGTTTTCAGATTTCCATATAATTTGTTAGCTTCTCACCTATGTTAATGCAAATGTTAAAGTTGGTTTCTTCTCTGCATCTTGGAAATTATGTTACATATTGTTTATTTGTGTGGCCATCTTCTAGGCATTGTGTTCTACCTGACACTATGTGTATTTATCTGATGATAAGATTATATAAGAATAATATATTCTATTTTAGTTTTGGAGATGGTGTAGTTTATTTTTGTTTTCTCTCTTATAGTTAATAAGTTAAATTACCTCTTGGCCTTTAGTTTTTATGAAAGTTCCTAAGGTTTTAAACTCTTAGGACAAATCCTGATTTAATAATCTCCTTTTCAAGAAAATAACATAAGTAAGTAAACTAAAAAAACCCTACAACAGATGCTGAAGGTCTAGTCCCACAAACAAAACTGCCAATCAGCCATCAGTACTATTTAGAGACTTTCAACTTACCTTACTGAGAAACATGTGGCCACCTGTGGTCTTCAGTGTTCTACCTCTGCAGTGGTTTTTGAAAACTTGTTTTCCTCTATAAGGCAAATGATGTGTAAGCTGCTTTAGATACTGAGTTGACCTGTTGGTGTAGCTCTTCAGCTAATGGAACATATAGTAGGTTGTTTTATGTTTTTTTTTTATGCTTTTTAATATTTTGGCCTCAGGTTCCTATTCGTAAAATGTAGGTTATCCTTGAATGCATTTTCTTTCATAAAGTAGAATTTTAAGTGCCTGTTGAATACCTTACTATCCTTAGAAGAAAAGCATGGCTTTAAATTTAACCTGATAATAATATTTAAATTTTTATTTTTTAAAAAAACCATTTTATTATGGAAAAATTAAAGCATACATAAAAGTAGACATAATAATGTAATGAATCCTGTGGACTCACATTGACCTTCAACAGTTACCAACTCAGTAAATATCATGTCATTTATACTCCCACATACTTCCATCCCCCCATATTACTTTGAAGCAGATTCCAAACACATTTCATTTGTAGGTAATATAATTTAATAAGTAATATAATTTAATAAGTAATATATTTAATAAGTAATATATTTCAGATAAGTAGCAAGTGTTTTGTGTGCTAAAGAAGATTGAGGATGAATTCCGGTTGGCTTGTAACTTAGCCATAGACAAATAGTCAATAGAAATAAAACATGAGCTGGGCATGGTGGCGCACATCTATAATCCCAGTACTTGGTAGGCTGAGACAGAAGGATCACAGGTTAGAGACCAGCCTCAGCAACTTAGTGAAATCCTCAGCAACCTAGTGAGACCCTGTTTCAAAACGAAAAATTAAGAAAGGGCTGGGGGTACAACGAAGGTAGAATGCCTCTGCGTTCAATCCACAGTACCAGGAAAAAAAAAAAGAAAGAATACATGAAACTTGAGACCACTATTTAAGCTTCTTATCTTTTGCAACATAAAACATTAATTACCATAACAGTTATTTCCTGAGTGCCCAGTATGTATCTGATACTAAAATATAGGTCATAGGGCTCCAAGAAAAAGTAATATGTTTCTCTTATTTGCTAAGGAGCTTGTATTTTTTTCATCTAATGATCATTAAGGTGGACAATAATGTTTTGGGAAAACTATTACTTATCTTGCATTTCTTTTTGCTTTTTTCCCTGGCTATAAAAGTAAAAATATAAACAAGTATAAAGAAAAAAGTAAAATGGTGTTTAATACTGTATTCAGAGGTACTCTTAACATTCCAGACAATACTTATGCACATATATATTTACCTGTCTTCTGTTTTTAGGCCTTATTGAGTACAGATAAAATGGAAACAAGTTTTTGTTTATGCTTTATTCTTCTGTAGATACTGTGGATGGTAGGGAAGAAAAGCCTGCTGCTTCTGAGTCTTCTGGAAAACAGTCTACTCAGGTTATGGCAGCAAGTATGTCAGCTTTTGATCCTTTGAAAAATCAAGATGAGATCAATAAAAATGTCATGTCAGCATTTGGTTTAACAGATGATCAAGTTTCAGGTAAGTTCTTACCTCCCTCCCTCTCATCCTTCATCTCCTCCCTCTTCTTCCCTCCCTTTCCTTCTTTGTTTATTGAAGAGTAACTTAGATATGGTGAAGTGCACAAATCTTAAAGGTACAGTAGATCAAGAAGTAGTTGATATCATTACCCCTGCAGAGCTTTCTTTTGCCCTATCCCAGTCAGTAGCACCCTCCCTCTTAAATAATGACCACTGTTTCATTCAAGTAAATTTAATGGAAAGTAATATTCAAGAAGGTTTTTTTACTCTGAATTACTTTATACTAGTTTATAAGATGATAAATTTCAGATTTCTTGCAAGATTTAAATTATATTTGCTAGGTCTTATCTATTTTGACTTTAAATTAGGGAAATTTAAAATTAAACATAAATTTCTGTTAAATTGGTTTAGTGTAGAGAACTTCTATATGAGTTAGTTTCTAGACTTCAAGTAGCATATTTTTTCAAGTGATATATTTTCTTCTTTTTGGCCATGATTTCTTCAACATTTTTTCTACTGCTTTCTTTTGAGATTCTAATTACCCATCCATTGGAGAGCCTGTATTTTTTCATGGATCTCTGAAGTTCATTTTTTTTTTCAGTCTTTTTTTTCTGTTCTTTAGATGAGATGGATACTGTTGAACTCTTTTCAAGGTTACTGATTCTGCCTTTTCCAATATGCTTTTGAACCTTTATTTCATTTGTGCTTTCTGCTCTACAATTGCCATTTGGTTGTTTTCATAGTTTCTATACAGATTCCTTTTTTATTTTACATTCATTAAGACCATGTTTTCCTTTAATTCTTTAAAAATATTTATAATAGCTGCTTTGAAATGTTTGTAACATCCAATATCAGTATTTTGAGTCAGTTTCTGTTGACTGCCTTGTCCTTCCCCCAGTAGGGTCAGATTTCCCTGTTTCTTTGCATGTCTGATGATGTTTTGTTGAAAACTGGGCATTGCAGTTAGTATATTATAGTAACTTGGGAATATTGATTTTTTTTAGGAGTTTTGTTATTGTTGCCCTAGCAGAGAGTTAATGTTTGTGGTTATACGACTTGCTTTTTCCCCATGGGGTACAACAGCTGGCATCTCTGTTCGAGGTGCTGCTTTTTTTCCTGAGTCCCCTAAGAGCATCTCCTTCCCAACCCTGTGGTCAGCTGATGATTGGGCAGACTTTATACTTAGTTTAGGTCTTATTCCTTCAGTGATACTCTCACTCTGGGATTTTTCATCCGAAATTTCCAGCTGCTTGTCCAGCTGTGAAGTTACTAACACTGGTTTTCTGCCATTGGAGATGTAGGGGTCAGGGTTTGCAGTTCTCATCCATTGTAATTCCATTGGGGTAAACTGTTTTCCTGGTTTCTGCAACATTGATTGATTTTTCAGTTATTTCAAATAATTGTTTTCCTATTTTGTTTGGGGATTTTTTTTGTTACCTGTGGGAGGGTTTACCCGACTAGTTTACTTTGCCATTATCTGTAGTTGGAAATGTAGTGTGTAGTCTGTTCATTTTGTTTTTCTTTGAGACTTTTATGGAATTATTCATTAGAGATAATTGTGTGAAATTTTGAAGAGACAAATATTTGTACATGATGGCAAGACAAGATACTAGACAAGTGATATATCTGAAAAATACATTTTTAGAGCAACTGAAATATGAATTAATGTTTCATCTACTTAAGATTTCAGGAAATGCCATATAGAGGAGTGAATAGTTGTATAAGAGGTCAGGCTTAACAATTTTGATTTGAATATAGTTTAGGCCAGACCAGAATAATATGATTATGATTCACACTATTTGAAGAGCAGTTTTCTAATGGCTTCGTATATTGAATTATAATAGGAAGAACTACACATAGACAACAGCCAGAATACTTTTGTAGTTCTTTAGGTGTGATATGGTAAAAACCTCGGCTGCCATAGTGAATGTGGAAATGAGAAGGAGGGATAAAGTATTCTAACAGAGGATGAGCAACATTAACTGATACATGCAAGTGAGGAAAGAGGCCTCAAAGTAATATATATCTTTAGGAATAATAGCACAGTATCTTTTGTAGGAGAAATGTGTGTATGTATTTATTTACATATATGTAAGTATAAGTGAAATGGTGATAGACAAATGAAGTCATCCATTTTACTCTGGTAATCATCAGTTTCTCCTGCATTCCCACTACTGTACCCTGGTTTAGGTTCTCACTAGTACTGGACTGTTAGTTGTCAACTACGTGCCTAATACAATGGGAAGTTCTGGGAATACACAAATGAAGAAGACAGAGGTTTATCCTTAGGGAAATTTATCTGCTATTAACAGCAAGTGCTTATATGGAACTTACTAAGTGGTAATCACTTCTTCAAGCTTTTGCTATATAATCACTTTTATAAGCATTTGCTCTAAGCCCTTATTAACTCATAACCCTTATAGTAACCTTATAAAGTAGGACTTAATGTGTCTTTTATGCAGATGAGGAAACTGAAGCGCAGGAAGAAATTAAGTAACCTGCCCAGGGTTACACAGTTAGCATTGACAGCACTCGTATTCAAACTTAAGTAATTTGGCTCCAAAGTCTGTGCTTTTAAATAATCTTCTGTGTTGCCAAAACAAAAAGAAAGAAGTAGAAATATCTAGCTGTCTTCAGAATATCCTTTTTGACTGTCTGTTCGCTTCTATGTTCATTATTCTGGAGGAATTTGAGTGGCAACATGTATAAAATAGAGTGCTAGGCCTTATGAAACAGACAAAATGAATCAAGAATCAGGGGCATAGCTGGGTGTGGTGGCACACGCTTATAATCCCAGTACTTGGGAGGCTGAGACAGGAGATCGCAGGTTTGAGACCAGCCTCAGCAACTAGTGAGGCTTTCATCAACCTAGCAAGACCCTGTTTCAAAATAAAAATAAAATAGGATGGGGGGTATAGCTCGGAGGTAGAATGCCCCTGAGTTCAGTCCCCAGTACTGCAACAACAGCAACAAAAAAAAAAAAAGAATCAGGGACATGGCCAAAAGAGCTCACATCTTAAGAGAGGGTGGGAACTGTTCAGAAATGCAAAGTAGAAGTTGGTAGGGGTCATAATAAAAGTCAACTATATAGAAATTCACAAGTGGAATAAAGTATGAGTCAAAAAGGCTTATGAGAAATGTGAAATTGTAGCGGTTTTAAAAAATGTCATATTTAAGTAGATGGAGCACAATAGAAGGAATAAAGATAAGTGAAATAGAAGTAAAAAGTTATTATATATATATATTTTGAGAATAAGGGGTAGGTCAGTTTAGCTGAGAGAGAGGCATGCAAAAAGAGAAATTCTTGGTTCCTTTTATACCAAACTAGGGTGTTGAGCTTAATATATGGGCAGTGGAGACATGTTAATGAAGTGATACTTTAATTGATCTACAAAATAGATTGCATGAAGCAGAGATATTGGTACTACAGATATGATTTTTGCCAGAAAGATTAAGACTCAGGACTGATGCATTACACATGTTATAGGGAAGGATTTTCAGTTGTAACTTTGGGTTCTTAAGAGATTGAACCAAAGAAAAAAAAATAAAGTATATTAGTTTACTGTAAAAGGTTGAATTTGTGGTTATAGACTTGTACTTTTTAGTTTCTTTTAATTTTAGTACTTTTTAGTTTCTTTTAACTGAACTTATTAAGCTTACTGAAGAAATCCTTGGATAGAGCACTAAACTGACTTTTCATGACCATCCAGGGCCACCCAGTGCTCCTGCAGAAGACCGTTCAGGAACACCTGACAGCATTGCTTCCTCTTCTTCAGCAGCACACCCACCAGGAGTTCAGCCACAACAGCCTCCATATACAGGAGCGCAGACACAAGCAGGTCAGATGGAAGGTAAAATAGAGTTTAGAGCACATGTGTGGGAAGGTACAGGTACAGAAATGCTTATCGAGGTATTGTTGGTAATGGTAAACTGCTTACATATGCAGCCATACTATGAACACAGCTATCAATATTTTTAATTTACTGACATGACATGATTTGGTGTTAAAAAACTAATAGAATGGTATGTCAGGTATGCTTCAATTATTGAAAAGAAAAAACCTGGGGGGGGGACCTTTAAAAGTGTTTATGTTAATATAAATACAGAGTGAAAGATCAGGAAGAATTCATACCACTAATTAGTCAGTGGTGACCCCTGAGGAGGAGAGTGAAATTGGGAAGGGTGACTTCACATTTTATTTTGCATAATGCATAGGGGTTTTTATTCCCTCCCTCCCCAGTAATTGTGTATTATTTTTGTAATTTAAAAAGACTTTAAAACAGTGGTAAAGCATAACTTTAATTAATGAATGTAGTTTTTTGGAAATGCCTTTATATCTTTGTATAGTTAGCAATGTGATTTTAGTGAAAAATAGCGATGTATTTTAAGTAAGACTTTCCTTCTCTCTAAATAATGTGTCTTGAATAAATTTAGACTCTGGATTTTGATATTCTCTCATTGATCATAAAATATGAAAATTGGACTGAACCAGTGGTTTCAAAAGAATGTATTTGATTCTGATTGAAATATAACTTGTAAGCTCAGTATTTAAAAGCAATAAAAGGCCAGGCATGGTGGCGCACGCTTGTAATCCCAGTACTTTGGGAGGCGGAGACTGGAGGATCCGGGTTCGCGGCCAGCCTCAGCTCTCTCTCTCTCTCTCTCTCTACTTAGTGAGGCTCTCCGCAACTTCGTGAGACCTGGTTTCAAAATAAAGTATAAAAAATAGGGCCAGGGGTGTAGTGCGGAGGTAGAACGCCCCTGGGTTCAATCCCCGGTACCGCAAAAAAAAAAATAAATAAATAAAAGAGCCACATGCAGTGGTACACACCTGAACTCCCAGTATTTGGGAGACCGAGACAGGAGGATCACAGGTTCCAGATCAGCATGTGGTAACTTAACAAGACCCTGTTTCAAAATAAAAAATAAAATAGGGCTGGGGTTGTAGCTCAGTGGTAGAACCCCCCTGGGTTCAATCCTCAGCCCCCCAACACACACACACACGCGCGCACGTGCGTGTGCACAATAAATGGTCATTGTTGTGGTTGAGGTTGAGGAACCCTAAGCTCAAGACAGCAGGCACCAAGGTACCTCACTGAAAAATCCTTGCGATTCTGCAGAACAAGGCCAAGTACTTATCTCTACAGCGCCTTTCTGATATTATATCATTTCTGTGAATTGCCCATGCATGTTAAGACCATTACAACCACACATACTTTAAAACATTGAACACCAGGTGGTGCTCTAAATATTTGTATAAAAGTGTAAGGTCAGGTGGTAGTATGATATATTTTTTAATACTTTTATTGGAGCATTGTAATTATATATCATAGTGAGATTCAAAGTGATATAAATGTGTGTGCACATATCACTTGGTGTGTTATCCTCTGTATCCCTCCCTCTCCATACATTTAGTGATATTGGTAGTGATACCTTCATATATGGACATAACATTACTTGAACTGTTTCCTCCTTCAATCCTCCTTTTTGTATTTTCAAGCACCAGAAGCAAGTTATTCAGCACCAGAGGCAAGTGATTGAGGTTATCATTGAATGAATATGGGGCATTAGGGACTAGCAAGTGGCATTTTGCTGATGAGTGAGTGGTTTGGGGAGAATTTCTCATTGCTTAATCCTTTTCTCAACCAGTTGTAGTCTTCCTCTGCACCAAAATACAGCTGCCAAAACTAAAACAAACTAGAACTGAAGCAGATATGGGCTGAAACGGGAGGAAAAACAGAGTTTGAGTGTTAGAAGAGCGTAACAGCTGTATCAGGTGAACTAAAACCCATCTTTGTGTGGGGGGGAGGGGGTGGGGGAGGTACTGGGGATTGAACCCAGAGGCATTCGACCTCTGAGCTACATCCCCAGTCCTATTTTATTATTTTTATTTTGAAACAGGATTTTGCTAAGTTGAGAAAAGGATCTCATGAGGTTGCTGAGGCTGGCCGTGAACCTGCGATCCTCCTGTCTCCGCCTCTCAAGTACTGGGATTATAAGCATGCACCACCATGCGCAGCTAGCCCATTTGTTTTTTAAAGATCCCATTTTAAGCAGTGTATACTGTTGTAAAATGGCAGTTAGGAGGATAATTGTACCCAGTAATGTTTGCTATTTACTTATAAAGGAAAGGGACTTACGGCTCCACTAGCAGTATCTTGTGGAGTTATGAGAGGTTTATTTTAATTGAAAAATTTCAAATAGGTAAGGTTTTAAGAATATGAAATGATATACAGTAAAAAATCTCTCCCAACCATGTTCCCTTTTCTGGAGGCATCAGATTAACCTATGTGAATGTATTTAATCACTTTAGCACACCATGAGTTGTATACCTTGCTACAACTGTTAATTTAGCTTATGTTTAAATATACAGCTTAAAAATTGTATAGTTATTAATATGAGATATCAGTTTAAAGATTAATAACTGATCTAATTCTAGATCAGAGCTGTCCAAAAGATTAATAAAAGTTACATATAATTCAATAATTTCTATTAGCTACATTAAATTTTTTCAAAAATTAAAATTCAATAATTTTATTTAGCCCAATATGTCTAGTATATCAACATGTAATCACTAATTTAAGAGTTTTTTTTCTATTGTGTATTGGAAATCTGGGATGCGATACTAATTTGAAACATTTCAGACAACATAAAGCACATTACATTTCAGGAGCTCAATAGCCACAAGTGGCTAGTAGTTATTGTGTTGTATAGCATAGCTTTATCATAGATTCCCAAACTTACCGCCCCTTTTTCAGAAAAAAAAAAGAAATTTTTTCAGTGCTCCCTTGGGCACTTTGAACATGCTCCCCAATTGTACCCAAGTCAATTCCTATCCCCCCAACCCCCGCCCCGGGATTGTTTCAGTGTCCTTCCTGGGGGTGGTATCCCCGACCTTTTGGGAATAAATGATTTAGATTAATGATGAATTAAATGCTATTTTAATGAGTACTTTTTGATGAATGAGTCCCTGACATTACCAGTTACTTAGATCATTGATAGATTTAGCTGCTGGTTATAATTTGAGCACAATTATCAACATAGAATATATTACTTATAATTGATTAACATAATCTCATAACATGTAATCATCTAAAATAAAACCAAGAATTTTGACTTGTTAAATTTTGAGTTGTTTCCATAAAGAGGATTGTGGGCTTGTGATTTTAAAATTATGAACTTTTCTCCCAAGGATTGTAGTCTTAATATGTTGTTCAGTTAAAAGGTTTACAAGCTGGGTGTGGTGGTGCACACCTATAATCCTATAATCCCAGGATTTGGAGGCCTCCTTACAGGAGGACTACAAATTTGAGGCAATTTAGTTTCAAAAAAAAAAAAAAAAAAAAACAGGGCTGAGAGTATAGCTCAGAGGTAGAATGCTCCTGTGTTCAGTCCCCAGTACCACACACACAAAAAAGGGCTTACCAAAATAATACTCACATGTCACTTAATGATGGGGTCACACAGTTTTGTCCTTGTGCTGACATCGTACAACATGTTTGCAAGTTAAGATGGCTGTGACATCACTTGGTGACAAAATGATGTGAGACACTGATATGCATGCAGTCAGTTGTTGACTGCTGTGGCATTATGTAGCACATGACCATCTTGAGTATTGTTTAAAAAACCAAAATGGGCAATGTTAACCTACTTCAGATAAAGCTAGTGTCTCTTATACTAAGTGTACTTTGGTAGTTGGAAAAAAAAAGGTAATGAGAAGAACACTAAAAACTATCACAAACCAGGAGGAGGTACTGCTACACTAAAACTAAAAAGTAATAAAGGGCATAATTAGAATCTGTAAAATTATATGCCACTAATGAAAAGTTGAGTAGACTTGTAAAAAAATAGCTTTTTATTATATAAATTTTGAAACATATGCATAGAGTAATTGACTTTTCATGTACCCATTACATGGCTTCAACACTTACCAATATTTTGACATTCTTTTGTGTTTTTTATGTCTTTTTAAGTAGCTGTCATATCATAACCAAAGTCAAAACTATGCATGTTAATTAGCTATTGCTTTGTAACCATTACCCCCAGACAAAGACAATATGCTTAGCTCCTGCACTTTCTGACAGGGACGAGGGGAGTAGCTTTGGGTAGTTTGGCTCACGGTCTCATGAGGTTGCAGTCAAGATGACTGCTGGGGCTGCCCTCTGAAACTCACCCAGAGCAGCAGGATTCGTCCCTCACCACCGTGTGGACCTGTTGGTAGCACTGCATGTCACGACCTCATGACTGGCACCTTCCAGCAGAATAAGGATGAAGAGAGAAAGGTAGAAGCTGGCTGCCTCTCATGACTTGTTGGCAGAAATGCCACTGCCATTTCTACACTGCTCTCTTGTTGTACAGGTTAGCCCTGTTCAGTGAGGGAGGAACTGTACAAGGGAGTCTCTTGCTTTCTAATTTCTAAAAATTTAAAGAATACCAAACCACTGTCATATACTATGCATGTACAAAAGTCATTGGGGGTCATCACTGGAGGCTGACTACCACTTGTGCAGCAAAGTACATTCCTGAGAGTCTCAGCTTTACTCTGTTTCTTCCTACTCTCCTTTTCCTTTTAGGTAATATTTATTTAATTCTGTTATTGTTTCTTTTTGAAAATGCATAAACAATATCTGCACCTTGCTTTTTTCACTTATATCCTGTAGCTCTTTCAAGTATATAAAGTTGTTCTTTTTTGTTGTTGTTGCTGTTGTTTACAGTTGAGCATAGCCTTCTTAATTAAATTCAGAATGAGTGGTAGGGAGTCCCATTTGGTTTTGCATGAAGTGGGTTTAAGATAAAGAGTACTAGCCGGAGCCGGGCGTGGTGGCGCATGCTTGTAATCCCAGTACTTTGGGAGGCGGAGACCGGAGGATCCAGGTTCGTGGCCAGCCTCAGCTCTCTCAGTCTCTCTCTCCCTGTGTCTCTCTCTCTCTCTCTCTCTCTCTCTCTCTCCCCCCCCCCTTAGTGAGGCCCTTCGCAACTTCGTGAGACCCAGTTTCAAAATAAAGTATATAAAAAAAATAGGTCCGGGGGTGTAGTGCGGAGGTAGAACGCCCCTGCGTTCAATCCCCAGAACTGTAAAAAAAAAAAAAAGAGTACTAGCCGGGCGTGGTGGCGCACACTTGTAATCCCAGTACTTTGGGAGGCGGAGACCTGAGGATCCGTGTTCGCGGCCAGCCTCAGCTCGCGCACGCACGCGCGTGCGCACGCTCGCTCTCTCTCTCTCTCTCTCGCTCTCTCCCTGTCTCTCTCTCTCTCCCTGTCTCTTTCTCTCTCTCTCTCTCTCTCTCTCTCTGTCTCTCCACTTAGTGAGGCCCTCCACAACTTCGTGAGACCCAGTTTCAAAATAAAGTATAAAAAAAAATAGGTCCGGGGGCGTAGCGTGGAGGTAGAACGCCCCTGCGTTCAGTCCCCGGTACCGCAAAAAAAAAGATAAAGAGTACTTTGTAACCCTAGGAGTGATATTTTTCAGAACAGGTTTGTAGCAATTTAGGGAACCATACTTCTCCAATAAAATATAAAAAGAAAGTTATACCCTGTATATTTTGTGTGTGGGGGGGGTGGTACTGGGGATTAAACCCAGAGGCATTCTACCTCCAAGCTGTACCCTCAGCCCTATTTTTATTTTTATTTTGAAACAGGGTCTCTCTTGGTTGATGAGAGTCTCACTACTTGATGAGGCTGTCCTCGAACCTGCGATCCTCCTTTCTCAGCCTCCCAAGTACTGGGATTACAGGCATGCACCACCATGCCTGGTCTACCCTGTACATTTTTATTGAGGATAAAAATTGTGCTTTTTGAATGTGAGTTCTTTATAGAGTCATTGATGAAAAACAGTTTACTACATGGAACCTTAACCTCATCCATTTTGTTGATGCCTAAGTTAATATTTCTATTAAATGGGATAACATATGCAGAACTGTGTAAGGTGAGGCTTTGGAGTTATGCCTGGTTTCAGTGACGATTTTTAGCTTTTGATGGTTCTCTTCTTAGCTATCAACCTCAAGTAAATTATTAATCTTCTAATTACTCAGGAGGTTCTACTTTTTATTTCATGTATTTATTGCCTGTTCTTTGCTAATTTTTTCATTGTGGAGTTATTCATTCTAATTTCTAAGAATCAGAAGTCACTATCATATACTATAACTATTTCTCCCTCTTGATTATATTTCTGTACCTATTTACCTTTTTATTTTAGATCCTGGTCACTTCTATTCTAAAATTTGGTTATGAAATACAATCCAGGATTAAAGTGGTATCTAAATTTGGATAACTTCTATGTTCCCTTTTGTGCTGTCAGTGAGTCTAAACTATTATGAAAGCATTTAGAAAACTTTTGTGAGTTTGTTGTTGATGTTGTACTTGGGAAGAGGATTAATAGCCAAAAAAAAATTGAGTAGATTTTATTACCAAAAAAAAGTACAGCTACTTTTAGGAAATAAGCTGGGTATAAATATAGTCACATTTTATTTAGTGCTGCACACTTGGCAGCACTTGGAGGCATCTTTAGGGCTGAGCAAGCAGCTAGTATAGTACAGTGGGCTCCATCTCTTGATCTAAGCCTGTGAAAACTAGCTGCCTGCAGCACTTGAACTTGAGGGGCACTAGTAATACATTTACTTTTTTTTTCTAGTATTTGTATAATTTTCTGCCATAAGTATTGATTTACCCATGGTCTTTTCATTAGCAGCAGTTAGTTTGAATATTTTACAAAGACTAAGCCACATATGATTAAAGATTTAAATGCTAGCTACATATTAAAATGCAAGTTTTATTGCTACTCTAGGCATTAGATCTAGTTAAATCTATTAACTAACTGTAAAGAAGTGATTAAAAAACAACAACAACATAAACTAGTAAATCCTTTCTTGTTTGAAAAATCAGAGGTTATAAGTGTCTTAGAGGTTTCTCCAGAAGAGCTGTGGTCTCAAGACCCAGGTTGGACTCTGTGTCCAAGAACACATCCCCAGTGTTAAAGAGGTCAGCTGTTAGGAAGCAATGCAATGAAGAACCATTTAGGTTCTATTAGATTCCATGTAATTGGCTAGGATATTCAGATATTGGATAGTCAAAGAAAATCAAACTGTTGGCCAATTGCAAAGGTGTCTTTGAGTTCCAGAATGAAAGGTGTTATTTAGTTCCTTGCTACCAAAGGACTCATTCATATGGTAACAGAGGTCCAGACCTTTAGAGAATAAATATAGTACTTTGGTCTAACCCCAATCAGAATGGCAGTGATCAAGAAGTCAATAAACAATAAATTTTGGCGAGGATATGGGGAAATTGGAATTCTTCTACACTGTTGGTAGGATTGCAAATTAGTTCAGCCGCTATGGAGATTAGTGTGGAGATTCCTCAGAAAGATGGGAATGGATCCACCATATGATCCGGCTATACTACTCCTGGGTATCTTTCCAAAGGGGCTGAAATCAGAGAAATACAGTAATATATGCATACCCATGTTCATAGCAGCACAATTCACAATAGTCAAATTATGGAACCAACCTAGGTGTCCATCAACAGATGAATGGATTACGAAATTATGGGATAGCCACACAATGGAATTCTACTCAGCAATAAAGAACAAAATTATGTCATTTGCAGGAAAATGGAAGGACCTGGAGGACATTATATTAAATGAGATCAGCCACTCACAGAAAGTGAAGGGTTATATGTTTTCTCTAATATGTGGAAGCTAAGGAGTAATTGGGATACTAGAGGGACTCCAGATATTATAGGAGAAACCTCAGTGGAGCCTGGGAGGTGGTCTAGGGGAAGGGGAGGGAGAAGAGTGAGGATCAATGAAGGAATTACTACCATCGGCTCTATGTACATATGTGAAAATACCAATGTCAATCTCAGCACTCTGTATGGAAAGGGAGTGTTGGGGAGAGTGTGGGAGGGGGCCCACCAAGTGCTGAGTGCATGTATGACACTGTCAACATGATTTAAATTATGATGTGAGACTATAATGCACCAGTAAAAGCATATTAAAAATATAGTACTTTGGGAAAGATTTAGGAGCTATTAATGTTATTGGCCCATTTCTCACTTTTATTTGTTGATTTTTCAACTACTTGATTTTTACTGAACAGTCAGATAAGCAGTACTTCCCTGATGGCATTTGGATTTGTAAACATTTGTTTTTCTGGAGTTTATGAAGTGGTACCACTAGTGTTATATCACATAATGTTTGCTGCCAATTAGAGTTCTCTGCAGTTTATTCACAGCAGAGCACTCACACTTCATGAATTATTTATCCATAGCCATTTTAGGAGAACAAACACATTGTATATTGTTACTCAATATGTTCATCTATTTGGATGGAGAGAGAAAAATAGAGAAATGTGCCTTCAAAGTATTTCTCCCTGCCAAATTAAACGTGCCCCTTTTCTTTGTGTTTCTTTTTTAGGTCAGGTGTACCAGCAGTATCAGCAGCAAGCCGGCTATGGTGCGCAACAGCCTCAGGCTCCACCTCAGCAGTATGGTATTCAGTATTCAGGTGAGCAGGTGCCAAAAGGGAGTTGACTCATGGATTTTGGTCCGTTTCTAGACTCATTAAATTTTAAGCTCTTCCTCTTAAGTACTTGATATGTAATACCTTTATATAGTAGATATTAAGTATTTATTAGGGGAAATATTTGTTTATAAATTTGTTCATAAATGTTTTCTTTCAAACCAACATTTCAGTTTTCCAGTGGGACAAATAAGACCTATAATCATAATAGATGATTCTGCAACTAACTTGTAGTATTAAGTTATTAATACAAAGTTATCTCTTACTAACATGATCGGTTTACCTCTTAGATGACTTACAACTGCAAAAATACAAGATTTTTTTCTTCATTTATATGTAACACATTCCAGGATACTCTGAGTACCCACAGAAATACTAACAGTTCCTTTGTACTTGGAAAAGTGATCTTATTAAGATCTAAATAAAGCCACTTTGGTGTTTATCTTGGAAGTATGTAGTGATGCCAAAAAGTCATAAAATAAAATTATTTAAAATGTAGTTCAGACAACCAAGAACATTAAGTTTAATTGTTTTTAAATAGACATCCTGGGTGTTTTGTTTTTGTTTTACTGAAGATTATCTATATTTTTATTTTGGGGGCCTCACACATACTAGGCAAGAATGATTATCTGTATTTAAATATGAATCTTTCTTCAGTGTAGCTTTGGTTATAATTCAGGCAATTTTTACATTTATGTCAGAGAGTTGTATCCAACTCTTGTTTTATAACCAAAGATTTAAGTATCAAAATTCCTACTGTAATTAATAATTTACATAAATTGAATCTTACCTAAATTCTATTTTATGGAGTTTTGAATTCCAACTAGAGCAGGGGTTAGCAAATTGTTGCCTGTTTCTGTGAATAAATTTTTATTAGGACCCCATTCGTTTCCGTATTGTCCATTGCTTCTTTGGCACTATAATGGCAGAGTTGAGTAATTAGAACATAGACAATGTGGTCCACAAAGCTTAAAATATTTACTCTCTGGCCCTTTACTCTAAAAAAGGAGCGTTACCCTTTATTCTGTAAAGAAATTTGTTGATCCCTGACCTAAACCATAAAATTCTATCATTAAATGGAGTTTGAAATATTTTAACACGTATAGGGATTTTATTTGGATTGTATTTGCTATAGAGTGATTTTATCTGTGACTGCTAGTTTTAATTGTATAAAACAGATGGAATGAACTTAAGCTTAGATTATAATATTAGGAAGATTATTTTTAGTCTGTAGTCCTTTAAAAAAAGTGTTACAGATCATATGATTTATGGAAATAGGATAATAGAATATCCTGAGCTAAAATGATCTAGTCATCATCTAGTCTAGGGAATATCAGCCCTCACTTTGCTTTAGCATCACCTCAGGAGCTTCCTGGTGCCTGGGCCCCATTCCTATAGATGTTGATTTATTAGGGGGTGGGACTCGGGCTTTGGTATTTTAAAATCATCACAGGTTGTATGTAACCAGGATTGGGGACCACTGATCTTGTCCCACTTACTCATTTTAGAAAGGATGTGACTTGGACATGCAGCCCATTCAATGGGTTTGCTGGATGAGAACCAAATTCTCTTGGCAGTTAAGTACTTCTTTTTATCATTCCACATTCTCCAGTCTAGACTGGGGTTGGCAGGATTTTTCTGAAAGGGTAGATAGTAAATATTTAAGGCTTTGTGGATCATATGATCCTTTTCTTACTCATTGATTTAAAACAAAAACAATTTTCATTTCTAATAATTTGTGATATTCTTCACCAAAAGTTACTCCTTTATATTTTGGGGAGGGAGGGGGCGTGTATTAGGAGCCTAATCATATAACATTGCCACATTACGATCAAAAGGCAAGTGGGCTGGTGATGAAATGGCGTTTTCAGTCCTTATGGTTAGTGCCTATGCTGATTTACGTTTAAGAATGGGGTTGTTTCCTGGCTCAAACAAAGTTTAGATTTCATTTGCCAGGATGAAAAGGCAGTTTGGGTTTTCTTTTTCTCTTGGTCTTAAATGAAATAGACATTTCAGCATAAAGCTGAATGTGTTTTTCTAAAAACTTAAAAATTAAGTTCAAAAATTTTATGTAGAGGATAGGAGAAACTGACATTTAAGATTTTATCATGAATTTTAGTTCAATATTTAGATGCTACCGTGGGTAAAATGCTTTATATATTTGACTTATTAATACCTAAGCTTTCTTTTAATAATTTTCATTAGGATCTTCACTCATTATCTTTGTATTTCTGATGCTAGTAGTCCTATTAACTTGATTTTAATAGAGAGTTATAGAAATAGTCAACTAAATACTTTGCTTGGAGACTAAGTGGTGATAATATTGGACCATCTTTGACACTGTTGGTTTGCCAGTTTCCCTCTGACCTTTTCCAGTATTGTTCATGGACTATGTCATAAAGGTCTCTTTCATGAGTAAATTTTGAACCCAGGTTCAAGGTGAGTTCAGAATATACTCAAATTCATTCAATCCTTTTTATTTTAAATGCAGGGTTGTACATATTTTAATAATTTTCTTATGTATCTGGTGTTTAATGCTGACAGGATTCCAGTCAATGGAGAGGTTTCATTGCAAGTAGCTGCAGGTGTGTTTCATGGTAGAGATAAAAGTTTTCAGTGAAGGGGACATCCTAGTAAATAATAAATATAGATGTTGATTTTGTGGGGCAACATGGTGTGCTTTTGTGTGTTATGCTGTACTACTGTCAAGTCAGAATTTTGAGTTGTAAAGGTAAAAGCATCAGATGCCAAATCTAAAAGAAAGATTTTAAGGATTGTGGAAATGGTACTTAGTGTTATTCTTAAATGGTTTAGGTATGATAGTGTGAATAAACTAAGGCATCTCATTAGTGTAATAAGGTGTATTTGTAGTATTGTTTCACTTAAAAATATATTCATTCTCTGCAGTGTATTTTTATGTGGTACTGTTCAATAGCCCTCCTCCAAAATCTTGTTAATGACTATTTAGCATTTATGTTTTTGGTCATCCTAGAAAGTATAATGATTCTTTGATTTATCACATTTGGGAACCTCGTCTATACTAGGAATTATGCTAGAATAGTAATTTGCTCTCGAATTACATAATCTCAATGCAGTTAAAATGAAAAAATACAGTGATTTCAAGTTAAGATTAGAGGATTTAAAGCCGGGCGTGGTGGCGCACGCTTGTAATCCCAGTACTTTGGGAGGCAGAGACCAGAGGATCCGGGTTCGCGGCCAGCCTCAGCTCTCTCTCTCACTACTTAGTGAGGCCCTTTGCAACTTTGTGAGACCTGGTTTCAAAATAAAGTATAAAAAACAAAATAGGACTGGGGGTGTAGCGCGGAGGTAGAACACCCCTGGGTTTAATCCCCGGTACCGCAAAAAAAAAAAAAAAGATTAGAGGATTTAAAAACTTACCTAGAAAAATGCCTCTTTAAGAACTATTTGGTCTTAAAATGTTTTGTAATGGAATCTACCACTCATTACATAAATATTTGTGAAGAAATTTATTAAATTTTTAATCATTTTTGATCCATAACAGTAAGACTTGATTTTCTGGAAAACGTTCATCAAAAGAGAAATAAAATGTCTATGTTGGCTTGCCTTTTCAGCTAGCTATACTCAGCAGACTGGACCCCAACAACCTCAGCAGTTCCAGGGATACAGCCAGCAAGCAGCTTCCCAGGCACCGGCTCCTGCCTTTTCTGGTCAGCCTCAACAACTGCCTGCTCAACCTCCACAACAGTACCAGGCGACCAATTACCCTCCACAAACTTATACTACCCAAACGTCTCAGCCTGCTAATTATGCTGTGACCCCTGCCTCTCAACCTGGAATGGCTCCAAGCCAACCTGGGGCTTATCAACCAAGACCAGGTTTTACTCCACCTCCTGGAAGTACCATGACCCCTCCTCCAAGTGGGCCTAACCCTTATGCACGTAACCGTCCTCCCTTTGGTCAGGGCTATACCCAACCTGGACCTGGTTATCGATAAGGAGGCTCAGCTACACTGAGGAATGTAGCTGTTAGCTAATTGTTCCCCAAAAGACTCCAATACTATTTTATTTTAATTTGTATTGAAGTTCAGAAATTTAAAAAGCAGAGCATTTTTTATGATATCATTGTTGCTATTATTTGAAAGTATAATTTGCTGGAACATTAAAAAAGACCAAAATGAAAGTTTTTTTTCCTTCCCTGCTTAAAATGTAGCAGCTTTCTAGTTATTTTGGAACACTACTACTCTTACATGTGTGTAAAGTGATTGGCTTTCTAGTTTCTCTTTGTCCAGCGGATATTAAAATTCTAGGTTGAGGTTTAGCCATTTTATGTGGCTTTTTACTATTAACATGATGTACTAAAGTAGAGCACTTTGAAAGAATGACTAGATATTATGTATAAAATGTAACATTGATAGGTTAATAAAGGTGATTGAATCCATTAGTGGTCTTGTAATTTAATTTAGTCATTAACATTATATATGCACGAAAAAAATTTTATAGAAATCCTTATTGGTGTTTGGTCTTAAAATTAAATATAAACATTTTACCTTACAGATTTCCATTCAGAGATACATGGTGTCATTTGGTTTTGGTTCTGACTTTAAAAGAAATGCATTTAACAGTCATTGGGTTGAAACAAAAATAGACTTCAGAGGAAGAAAGACTAACAGGCTATACACACAATAAAAGATGTAAGGGGAGTTTAGTAGATCTTTAACTTTGTGATTTTTCTTTATGATAAGAGTATGTTTATGTTACTTTCTGATGAACTGTTCAGAAATAAACTCAGTCTTAAAAAAAACTACATCTCTTTATTGAAGAATTTATACTTGTTTGAACAGTACAGAATGTAGCATTGATAAAATTGAAGCATGTTGAAAACTAAGCATAAGAAAAGGTCCTTTCAGAATGAGAGTAATGGTGCAGCATTCTCATCCCTAGCTTGAAAGAAAGCAATAGCTTTAATGAAAATGAGTCAAAAACACCGTGATACATTCATTCATAGAGTTCCTAGTATAAATATATAGCAGATATCCTGTAAAATGGTAGGGATCTCATCATGCATTATCTTTTCATGCTCAAACTTCACATGCAGTCTCTGCATACAGTTTGGTTAAAATCATAAAAATAACATGAAGACAGCTGTTTAAAGGCGATAGACAAAGTGTATATGTTAGAGTCTCAACTCCCATTTTTAGTTGAAATGAAATTTACTGACTCAAATTTTTCAATAATTTGCAGATATTTTATGTAAATGTATGTTGGCAGAAATTTATAATTAAACTCAGAGAATCTGTTCAGCTGTTGCTAAAAAATTAAGTTTAAATAAACATGTGAATATTAGGACCTTTTTCCCCCAGACATATATGCTGAAGATAATTTGATCCAATAAGTTAAACTAAGTAGAGATTTATGGAATTAACTCACCAATAGAAAACATACACATCAATAAAAGGAATTTTTTTAAAAGTATAATTTTTGATGTTAATTTTGTTATAAAAGTATCTCAAAACATTACAACAATGTGATAAATAATATACAAATGATCTCTTAAAATACCATGAATAGGGAGCCAGCTTCCCTAAAAATGTTATTCTGTTAATGTCAATATCTTGGTTTCTTAAAACAACTTTGTAAAATCTGATAAATACTCTCAGCAATCTTTTCTAATAATAAACATCTAATATTGCTATTAGATTGCAGACTTTCATACATAGTAAACAAAAATAGCTTTAAATGAATGTGACAAATACCATAGTGTTTCCAATGAGATTTTTTTTTGACATAACGAACCAGCAGTACTTTGGAGCATGATTGCAGCATCTACCATTTTCCAGGAATTGTAGTCCCACATTCATACCACTGGACATAAGTGATTTGGGTGTGACCACCTATTTCTCCAAATTGGACAGGTTCTTGACGAACTGCTCTAAAATAGCCTAAGAAGGAAAACAATTTGGTTTTAATAATTGTTATATATTTTGACCCTCAATAGATTGAAGGATATCATTGAATGGCTGAACGTTACTCTGGGTGAAGCACAGTAATTTTGAAAATTAACAGCAACAGAGGCCTTGGTGTTTTCCCTGAGGTATAATGGCTATCTAAAACCATAGGTCCTGAAAAATTGTTGACATTTGCCTTAGTAGACTAGGGTAGGGTGGTTGGTAGTGTCTAAGCATTCACAGATCTTAAGTCATCTTTTAGTATGGTATTTTTAAGTGAATGAACTGTATTACTGAAAAGTCTAACCAAATAACTGAGAGTATTTAAAGAACCTCTTGGTGCTTCCTGACTAATTTGGACAGTTAATTCACCCCCTTCTGCACTGCTTTCACAAGGATTAATTTTCAGTCTTTCAATCCTCATTACGTGGCTTGGTGCTAGTGTGTCTTTATCAAGTTAGAGTCTATTCATTTCTTAGCAGAATTGTTTTATTCTAATTATATTTATACAATTCTTTATAAGGCAAATACTTCTGTTTTTTCATGTAGTAGAAATAAAGTTTTCTTTAAAAAATTTTTAAGGAAATAAAGACAATACAGGTGTGCTCAGTATGACAAAAACCATAAAGTTAGTACATGAAAGTTTAAGTTTGGGAAACACTGATCTTTTTATAGCTGTTTTTGCAAACAGATTTTCTTGAAGTGTAGAGTACATGTATTTGTGTCTGCAAGTTCCCTTGGCTCTAAGTGGAGAAAGTTAAGTTTCTTCATTTTTTTCCTAGCCAGATAATTAGAGCAGTAGGTCTATAGAATTCTTTCTAACTAGATTGCTTTCCTCAGCTTGATTTCTTTCTGAGTTAATCTCTTGCTTATGAGAAGGATCAGGAAAGCATACCTTCCTTGGTGGGTAACTGGTCAGAAGTCAGTTGCTGTCCTGTGCGTCCATCCAAAAATGAGTCTACAAACTGGCAGTGATCTTCTCCATGGCCCCTTTGATCGCCTATGTTATAAAATTTTCCTGAAGAAACAAATTGAAAGAATAAAATGTTGCTTTATTTGATATGTGGCAATTCTGAAATAGTTTCAAAGAATCATCTTTTTTGTTCTTGCATGCCCCCCCCCCATCACCTAGTTCAAGCTACCAAAGTCTCTTGACTGAACTATAGAATAGTCTTCCAACTGGTGTCCTTGTTTGCTTTCTTGGCTCTCTATATTTTTCCCTTCCCTTTTCAGAGATTATTTTTTTTTAAATGCAAGTAAAGTAATGTTACTCCCATCCATAAATCTCTCTAGTAGTCTCCTATAATATTGAGAATAAAACTTAAAACTCCACTCCTGATTTCTACATGGGGTCAGCTCTGCATGCCTGATGTTCCCTTTACTAAGTCTCAGCCACATTAGTGGGCGTAGCCAGACATGTTCTGCCTAAGCCTTTGTACTTTCTCTTTTCCTCTACCTCTACATCCCTTGTTCCTAAACCTTTGTGCGGTTGGTTCCTCCTCAGAATTTTCTCCTTAACAGAAGGGATACCTTTTCAGAGATAGCTACCCTAAAACCATTCTATCTAAAGGTACATCCCATCCCTGTTTAGCCATTCTCTTAACCTTTTAAAAAATTTTCTTCAAAGCACATATATGAAATTCTTATTTATTTGTTGTCTCTCCTGGCTAAGGAGAGGTAAGCTGCATGAAAGGAATATGTCTTGTTTACTTCTTTATCACCAGAATTGACAACAGTGCCTGACACAAAGTAGGTAATAAATACTTGTTAAATGAATGAACAAATATCCATCTTCCTGTTTGGGAACAGGCCTTATGTATTTAGTAAAAATTGTTTCTTTATGAATATGGAAGAGGAAATTATAAACTTGAGTATGGGACAAGGGGTTAGAGCCCTTCTGGCATCTCAAAGATGACATATTTTTCCATGATATTTGTTAGGTACGCTCATCAGTAAGCTTTTTATCCTTGAATGGCTGTTGCAGAGTTGAGCTTGAATGTGCTAGTGCCTGTACATTCAAGTTTGCCATGATGGCACTGTTTTGAATTGCATTTTCATTATTTGCCTCTAATAGCATGTCTTTAAGTCCTTATTTACTAGAATGATAACTGTGCCAATAACACTGCTCAGAGGAAAACTTAGGTAAGATGCCCAATCACCTTAGTGCCTGTAATGCCACAGGAAAAAGAAACAGTGATAGAATGTTACCAGACATCCCCTGAAGGCAAACGCTCAAAACCTCTGGTAGCCCATGCTTACCTGTGAGAGAGTCACTCAAATAAATCTTGTATCTTAGAGAGTTGCACAGCTGCACTCCTACAAATTTCTTATACCACGTCCTTTTGACATATTGTTTCCCCTTACATTCGGAGTAAGAGTCTGAATTAAAGGGCCTTTCAGTCCAGATGGCATCTCTTCCTGCTGCATAAGGAAACACATGGTTTAAGTTTAGTATCTTACTCCTGGGTACTGAGGAGCTGTTCTGAAAGCTTCACAAAAGCAGTTTGCAAAGTTCATTTCCGATTTGCTGATACCTGGTTTTTTCCCAGTGCTAAAAGTTTCAATAAGTAAACCCCAAATAAGTTCCTGTCAGTAGTGAGATAACTCTCAGGGCAGTAGTTTGTGTTGAATAGCCTCGATAGTACTAGATGTAGATTGTTAAGAATGAATTTAGTTTTATTTTTTGTAGCATATTATAAAATTGAGACCACTGCTTTAATGTGATTTGTTACTAAAGGTGGAAGTCAGGGTGTTATATCTTGACTTATTAAACAGAAAAATTGAGTGGGCCTGGTACATGAGTGACAGCAAGTTTCAGAATACCCAACTTGCCCCAAGAACATCATAGGCTGCTAGTGTTTATCAATGTGTTGGGTAAACTTTCACACCTGATCAATCTAAGAAGGCTAGGTGGGAAAAGGTAACACCATAACTCAAATTCTGCATTGCTTGTGTAGTTGAGTCAACTTAGAAAAACATGTAGTTCCCATTGAGACACTTACCAGAAACTGGCTCGCTCACTCTTGGGTCAGCTGAGGAGAAACAGCAAACATGAGTCAGCTGTTAGTATAATGGCCAGTCCTAACATTCTAGTGGCATGGTGAAGAACTGGGTGCTTATGCTTAAGTCTTATTTGCAAAATGGTATACACTCTTGCTAAAGACTGAATTTGAAAAATTGTTTTGTTTTGGAAATAGTTCTTGATTGAATAATCTCCTACCAGATATTCAGCTGTATCTTTTACATGTGATTTGAGTAGTTAGGAGCCTTGGTTGCTAAATAGCCTTCAGTTTTAAAGGCTTCCTCTTTTAGTTTCATACAAAACTATTCATGTTAAAGTCACCAAGATGCTGTGAACTGCAGTTGACATATATGTAAATAATGCTGTATGTGCCTAGGTATCTTGTTAAGGAATTGGAGCTTGGAATGTCTAGAAAATTTCACAAAACTATCCTGAATTCCCTTTCTTGATGTACTCACTGATAGTTTGACTGTAGGCATAAAGAGGAGCGTTCACTCACTAGATTTTTTAATTGTAATAATTTGTAATTAAAATACTTAATACTTTTTCAATCTAATACGTCTTTTTTTCTGACATCAAGATAAAAGAGGAAAAGCATTAAGTGGTGTTGTCAAAAGGGTACCTTCATGGATTAGCCTTTTTCCATGGATTGTTTTTTTTCCAGAAATTCAAGAAACTGAGTATCCAGAGTTTAGGTTTCAAACAAGCTCCCTATGCAAAACTTTGCCTCATCCTTGATAGGAATGACTGTTGATATGATTACCTGATTCAGTGCTGAATGCCACTGTGTTGCTGACTGGCCCTTCACCAAGGGGGTTCTTGGGTTTCACTTGGAATTCATAGCTGTGTAGGGAGAAATAAAAATAATTGTAATATGTTCTTGAGGGGTAGGAAGCAGCATTCCCTCGTTATACTGACATCCCTCCTGGTTCTATTTGAAATTATAATAACAGTGAGTGGTAACACGTATTCTGGAAGCAAGTTGTGGGAAGAATAATGGTTTTCTTAATTTCACTTTCTAAACATTTAAGGTTTTATATAAGAAAAATAGTAAGTTAATGAGAAATGCTTTTTTAAAAAAAAACACCAAATTAGTAGAAATAATTGGGCAGTGTGTGAATAGACATTTTGGAAATGTGCTGGACCCAAGTTAATTCCAGCAATGAGGATTCTCTTTCAAATGTCTCAGCTACTGCCTGGGGCAAAGAAGTGGAAAAGTTCCTTTTTATTCTCTTATTATCTCAACCCTAGTATAACCTTGAACTTAGGCAATTTTCTTCAATGTGGTGTATGAACCACCTATGTCAGAACGTATAGACTGTTCTTTAGCACACATTTAGCTTTTTTTTTTTTGCAGCATATTATAAAATTCAAACAGTGGCAGTGGGGAAACTTTAAAATGCAGATTGAGGAAGACCTTAGAAGATTGAAAGACCTCCCATGTTCTTGGATAGGCAGAATAACTTATCGAAATGGCCATATTACCAAAAGGCATATACAGATTTTGATACAATCCCTACTAAAATACGAATGTCATTCTTCACAGAACTAGAAAAATTATTCCTAAAATTCATATGGAAAAACAAAAGATCTAGAACAGTCAAAGCAATTTTCAGCAATAAAAACCACGCTGGAGGCATCACAATATCTGATTTCAATTTATACCACAAAGCTATAGTAATAAAAGCTGCATGGTATTGGCACAAAGATAAGATACATAGACCAATGGAATAGAATAGAAGGCACAGAAACAGATCTTCCACCTATATCCAGTTGATTTTTGACAAAGGTGCCAAAAACATATGCTGGAAAAAAGACAGCCTTTTCAACAAAGAGTGCTGGGAAAACTGGTTATCTATACGTAGATTGCTGCAATTAGACCCCAGTCTCTCACCCTGCATAAGAATCAACTCAAGATGAATAAAAAACCTAGAAATTAACCAGAGACTCTACAATTACTAGAAGAGGGCATAGGACCAACTCTTCAACATAAAGGCATTAGTAGACACTTAAATAAGACCCCCAAAGCTCAGGAAATAAAAAAGAGGATCAATAAATGGGATGTCATGAAATTGCTTCTGTGCAGCAAAGGAAACAAGAGTGTGAAAAGAGCACACAGAATAGGACAAAATCTTTGCCAGGTACTAGAAGATGAATGTCTAGATTATAAAAAATAACTTTAAAAAACTTATAACACTAAAACCCAATTGAAAAATGGGCAATCAAACTTAACAGACACTTCTCAAAGGAAGAAATATAAATGGCCAATAAAAATATAAAAAATGTTCAACATCATTAGCAATCAGGGAAATGCAAATCAGAATCACAGAGATTCCATCTAATTCCAGCTAGAATGGGAATCATCAAAACTACAAATAGTAATAAATATTGGTGAGGATGTGGGGAAATAGGAACCCTTATACATTGCTGGTTGGATTGTAAGTTAGTACAGCTACCATGGAAATCAGTTTGGAGGTTTTTCAGAAGACTGGGTATGACCCAGTCATACCACTCCTGGGTATCTTTCCAAAGGAATTAAAGTCAGAATATTATAATGATACATGTTTTATAGCAGCACAATTCACAATAGCCAATCTATGGAACCAGCCTAGGTGTCTGTCAACAGATGAATGGATTAGGAAACAGTGGTATATACATATGGAATTTTACTCAGCCATAAAGAAGAACAAAATTGTCATCTGCAGGCAAATGGATGGAACTAGAGACTATTATGCTAAGTGAGATTAGCCAGTCTCAGAAAGTGAAGGGTCATATGTTTTCTCTCATATGTGGAAGCTAGAGAGAAACTGAGAAACAAAAGAGACTTCAAATAATGAAGAGACACACTAGTGAGAATAATGGAAGGAGATGTGGGGAGGAAGGAGAAGACGAAGGAATCAGTTCAAACAATCCTTATACATTCGTGAAGCTATCAATACCAATTTCAATATTATGAATGGGGAAGGGGAGAGGGTGGGGCAGGATCTGGAGGGAAATTCACGGGGTGCTATGTGCATGTGTGTTTCACACTCAGTGTGATGTATGGTTACAATGCACCAATGAAAGTATATTTTTAAAATGCAGATTTCCTGTCCTATCCCTGCTACTGAATCTCTGAGGGGACTCTGGCAGGAATTTATGACACAATCCTGAATCCTGTACCCAGTGGCATTCGAGAACTCCTAGACTAAGCTATGGGAACAGATAGCTATGAATAAGTTTCTTTGCTAGGCTATTTGTAACTTCTGGGACTCAGGTCTGCTGTGGATCACACAGAACACAAGCACAAAGACTGAGGCTTTTTTCTTCCTCAGTAAATCATCTTTGTAACTGGAGGAGTCCTTAATCTTTTATTTAAAAACAACAACAACAACAAAACCTAGATCGCTTGGAATTAAATACCTTTGATTTTATCCTTAAGAATTATTCATAAAATTGTCATATAATATTTGTCAACTTTTATTCATAAGATACATAAGCAGACCAAATCCTTTTAAGAAATGTAAAGAGTAAAGTGAACTAAGTATAAGAAGACAGATTCTAGTGTCATAGCAATGGCAGCCACTCAAGTGCTCACTATGTGTCATATGCATTATATGCATTATTCACTCTGTATATATTAAGTAATCACACACACACACACACACACACACACACACACACCTTTCCTTTAGGGTTTTAAGTGAGTAAATGCAAATGAAAGCATTTTGTAAACCGAACAACTGATGTAAGCTGTCACTGTCATTTACTATAAGAAAATGCGAATGTGAAAGCACCTCTGCCATTCATTTAAATAAATGACATATACATGTGGTATTTTCACATGGAATATTTTCAGAGATTAAATTCTTTCTAAGAGGCCTTGTGACTTCAAAACAAAAAACCAACAACAAAACAAAAAGCTCACAAAACTGGTGAACTGAAAATGGAAGAAAAAAAATCATCACAGGCATCTGTTATTTAATTCAAGTGGAAATGCATTCCACACTCATTCCAGGCCACTGCCAACAGCCCTGTGCCTTGGCCAAAGCTGATTGCTGGAATCATCTCCACGTCTTTTTATTTCACAGTTATTTACACTTAAGCCTCATTTGTAGCATAGCCACAAATATTCATAAGCTACTTTTTCTGTTTTTTTGCCAGCATTTTATAATACTTGACAAGTTGTGGAGAAATACTTTTAAACTAAGTTTAACAACATGAGAACATTTTTGGCTGATTAAACTCTATGTAAACAAACAAAAAAATGTTTGTGGTGGCAAAATCTTTCCCCAAAGCATATTTTGTCTGGAGATGAATGACACCATAGGTCTCTAAGAGTAATGTCTCCTAGAAAGAATTGATTGTACCTAAGAAATGAGCATAGGATGCTATTTATTTATTTATTTATTTAGCAAACAAAGTTCTTTGAAGTTAAAAAAAAGTAGAACTTTAAATAGAAGTTTTAGAAGATAAAGTTGAGAACATTCTACAAATACCAGAACAAAAAGTCAGAGAGGTACAAAATGAACGAAGATAAGAAAATTGGAGGTTAACTCCAGAGAATATAGTACTCAACTGGTAGGAATTCTAGAAAAGAAGGATGGTGGGAAACAATCCCGGAACAGAGGGAAAGGATGGTAAGAAATTATCTCAGAAATCGTATAAGAAATTTCCCAGAACTGAAAGATGTGAGCTTCCAGATCGAAGCTCTGAGCCTAGCAAAATGAAAAAGAAAAAGAAAATGGACTGAAGCACACGAGCAGCAAAATTTCAGAGCACTAAGGGATCAAGTCAAGAGCCTCAAAACAACACAGGAACCAGAAGCAGAATGACATTTGACTTCTTAACAGCAACACTGGAAGCTAGAAAAAAAAAGTGGAACAATGCCTGTTTGATCATGATTTTATCCTAAAATTGGTACCCAGCTAAATAATAGTATCAAAGTAAAACGGACACTTTTTAAAAAATGTAAGGACTCAAAAATACTGTCTTCCATAATTTTTCTCAAGGCATGTTTCTCTAAAAGCCACAAAGTGAGAGAGTCAACAAGGAAGGGAGACATGGATGCAGGAGGTAGGTGATTTGTTATAAGCAAAAAATGATGGTAAGGGAATCCAGAAGAGAAGTTGCCATTAAAAAAAAAACAGAGAACAGAGAGATGACTTGAGTATTGGACCACTTTGAGAAATTTAAGGAAGAAATAGCTAATGTAATAAAAAAAAGTTTGCCTCTGGGAAACAAATTTAAGAGTAGAGAGGAACTGCTTTTGTAGTATTTGAGGTCTAAAACTGTTTTAAGCTGGCAGCGTGTTGGTTGCATCTATTTTTGTTACTATTACAAAATACCTGAGGCAGGCTACTTTGAAGAAGAGAAGTTTATTTTGGCGCATGGTTCTGGAGGAACAAGGTCTGGTGGCCACATCCAGTGATGGCGCTTTCACTGGCAGGAATCCTGAGGTGGTGCCGAGCGTCACGTGTCAAGAGACAGGAGTGTCTCTATGTAGAGAGCCACTAGGAGTCGGTCATGGGGGCTCCGTCCTGATGCTCTTATCTAATCCTAATCACTCCCCAAAGGCCCTGTGTCCAAACACCACAGTCAAGTTTCCACCCTCTCAGTACCTCTCTATGGGGATTAAACTCCAGTGTGATTTGAGGGGGACAAACCATAGCACAAACCATGTACATATATTTCTGATAGAAATGAAAATTTAAAAGCCATTTATAAGACCTCCTATATATCAAAATGAGTAAGTGAATGTCTAAACGAGTACCATCCAGATGACAGCTGCAGTCAAGCCTTCGTGCAAATAACACCCATCACAGAATGCCAAGCTTGGCTCCTCCTGGGCCCCTGTGGATCCCAACAGAAACAGTCTTCCCACACATCCCTACCAGGAAGCAGCATGGACCAGTGGTTAAGGACATGGGTTCTGGAGCCAGAAAGATGGGTTCACAGATCGCTAATTGAAGGTAAGTTAACTGCCTTTCTGAGCCTTGGTTTTTCCTCATACATAAAAATGAGGATTATACTATTTGTGAGGATACTATTAATTATAGTAATTATAACCACACAAGGATATAAAAATATCTGTGGGGTGTTTGTGAGGATTAAAGGAGGTAATATATGTCAAATCAAGGTGTCCAATACATAGTAAATGATTATAAATATTTGCTAGTATCTCTGGGGGATTCTTTTAAAGGGGCTTTTCCTATTGCTGGGGAATCTGACAAACACTACCTACAGAATTCTCGATGTAGAATTCTTTGATGTCAACATATTTGCTCTTCAGCTGATTATAAGGGCATCACCAGTGAGTTATAGGGCAGATTAGAAGTGTTGTGGATGAATCTGCCTACTGCCAATTAGCTTCATAGGCTAAGAAAAAGAAAAGTTAGAGAGTTCATCAAAGATTCTAGAAAGCATTTTCCTACAGATAATAGAGGGTAGAAGCCGGGCGTGGTGGCGTAGGCTTGTAATCCCAGTACTTTGGGAGGCAGAGACCGGAGGATCCGGGTTCGC
>PVJS01002758.1:0-81351 GCA_004027185.1 Glis glis
ACCCAAAAAAAAAAAAAAAAAAAAAAAAAAAGAAAAAATCATAATGAAACCAGGGAGAGCAAGAAAATAATTCGACAACCATTTTCTGACCACGCATGAGATGCCTCTAACAGGGAGGCTGGGATTAAAAGCACAGTTAACTACAACACAAAGCATGGGGTGGTGAGCCCTTCAAATGGGCAGATTGGACAAAGTTTTTATTAGTACACCTTATCTCATGGAAAGCTACAATCGAGTCCCAAGCAGCTTCAACATGCATCACCCCTTCATGGCACGAACTTCACGTTTTCACACCCGTAGCTAAAATTTGCTGTGTGTGAGATCTGAAAGCTCTTTTCAGCACAGATCCTTCCTTCTTCAGTTCTCTGTGGAAAGGTGTCAGGAATGAGTGTCAGGATTCAAGGACGGTGCCACATTCTCAAGGCGAGGCGGGGGGGGGGCAGAGTGGTCAGAGCCTAGAGGAGCCACACGAGACTCAGTACAGGATTAAACCAGTGGAAGTTGCTGATGAGCCCACTTGTAGGGGGAAAAGAACAAGGCATGTGATGGAATACCTCCCCTGTCATCCTCCACTTCAAACTCTTGTTTATTTTTTCTCATTTATTTCTCCTATCATCTTGGCAAGTGTCACGACATAAGATAGAATAATGCTTTGTAAATACAAATCAATTTTTCTATTTACTTCCCTTTCTTGGCCCTTTTCTCCTTCCAGCCAGGTAGGCCATTTTGTGTGCCTTGCTTTAGGGGATGGATGTGATGACAGAGAGCAAAGAGCCCTCGTAAAATCCAAGGCTTTTGGCAACGGAATGGCTGGAGACTGAGAGGTGGACTCAGTCACAGAAGTCATCGGCGTCAACTCAGAGCCATCCGCCAACTGGATAAATGCTCCCCAGGCTGGGAGAAATAGTGATCAGAAAAGCAGCACTAAGAGACAGTGTGGGTGTGGAAGGAGGGAATCAGTCACACAGAAGTGACTCTATGCCCTGTCACTGGGCTGAGCCTGAGCAGATAGAAAAATCCCATATTCATTTCTGGGATGTGAGAGCAAGCTGACCTTTGTCATATGTGCAGAATTACTTCACATATGAGAGTGGCAGAAAGGCGAACCATCTCCAGAGAACTGGTTACAAGACGAATCATACAATGGTGTGCTGGAGACAAATACAGAGAGCCGACTGGGAAATTTCTAGAGTGCTGGAAACTGATTGCTCTATCATTACCAGCTTGAAATTGGCCATGGTTGGAGAATTTACACCCTGGAAATTGGCAAATGCTACAAATCAGGACTTCTTGCTCACCATCCTCTCAGCTTTAGCCCCCCAGAGTTGGTTGTGGAACATTTACCAGCACACCACTGGTGGCAGAAGACGCCTTAGATAGTGTCAGAGAAGGATACCTGTGCTCTCAAAGAATGGCTAAGCTGGAAGCGGGAGAGCTCCAGATGGAGCCCCCCACTGTAGGCAGGAGACTGGCAGCTGCCTGCATAGAGAATAGAGACCCACGCAGGAGGAGGACAGCTCAGCAGATGCTCAATGACAGTGAGGACCAATTGGACCCTGGGAATAATGTTATTTTTAGATAATTCCTTCAGAACATAAACTTAAACCTGGAAAAGGGCAAGAGATTCCAAATTGCTGTGAAAACATTTCTTCCACTGTGCAGAATAGGGACTTGCAGTACAAATTAACTAGAAAGGAAGTTTCCATATCTTGCATGCCTGAGTGGGTAAAGTAAAATTGATATGCACAACATCCCTTTGACAGACAAGAAAGAGGAGAACAGGAGGTCTGGTCTCCCCCTGAAGTCTCACAGTGTCTCTCCTGTTCCCTGCTCTGTGATGTTTTTACTACATGGGGGCGACCAAAGGCTGGGGCAGCAGCCCCATGGGTGGCAAAGTGCCACCTGGTGCTGATTCCAGGACAGGAGCTAAGTCATGTGCAGCTAGAAAGAAGTGAGAACTCCTCATCCCAACCCAAATCAAGACAGCTCCCAAAGTCCTTAGCTCAGGAAGGAATGGAAAACATCCAACACAGGGATGAAAAGGCTTCCTTTGAACGAGTCAGACTTTGCTCAATAATTCAAGAGCTGACTTCGGGGTGGGAAGGAGAGAGACTGTTAATGTGACTCATGCCTGGCGTGGGAGGAAGGGTGCACTCTGTGGGAACCAAGCATTGGGCCATGGGGTGATCTGTGTGGAGCATGAGTGGGGCTGGGGTCAGCGCTCAGTGAGCCTTGGAAGATGGCAGGTGGACATTAGGATAAAAGGGCGGCGGTGTCCTCACTGATGCTCCAGGGGGAGAACTCACTGGTGGAGCCTGAACTGATACATTCATCATTTGGAGCAACACATCCACTCACTGTCCCAGATGGCATCCCTCCCAAGAGTGAGAACAGTGCTCCACCCAGTGCCCAGGCAAAGGAGTCAGAAGAGATTCCACACACTGGTGGAATCCTCTAGAAGCAAGTAAATGGAACTGCTCTTCTTAGCAACTCCATCCTTCCATGGCACAGGGCAATTCACCCAGCCCTACCTAGTGAGGCAGCCATACTGTTATGGTTTTGATATAGAAGGTCCTCTGAAAGAGCTTGTGCATTGATGTTCAGAGTTGGATATAATTAAGTCATGAGAGCTGTGACCTCGTCAGTGGAGACATCCATTGCAGTGGATTTATCAGGTAGTGATTTAGGCAGGTGGGGTGTGGCTGGAGGTGGGGTCCCTGGAGGTGTGGCCTTAGGGATTGTGCATGTGTCCTTAAATCCCCTTCACTACCTCTCTCTTCCTTCCGGCCTCCATGATGTGAGTGCAGAGCTCTCTCTCTCTGCTTCCTGCCACCATGTCCTGACCTCCGCCAGTGTATCCCGGCCTGACATGGACTGAGCCCCTGAAATCTCCAGAACTGTGAGCACATAAATCTCCCTTCCTCCAAGTTGTGTGGTCAGGTTTCGAGGGTCACAGCAGTGAGAATTATGACTGCAGCACCCATCCTGCTCTTCAGCTTCTTGGGCCTGGCTGACATCCCGAGAGCCCGGCCTCCCTCACCTTGATTCAAGCCCTGGGGCCATGCTGGTTATTAAAGTTTCTTATAGAAGTCAAGATAGGCTAGGTGTGGTGGCGCACGCTTGTAATCCCAGTACTTGGGAGGCAGAGGATCCAGGTTCGCGGCCAGCCTCAGCTACTTAGTGAGGCCCTCCGCAACTTCGTGAGACCTGGTTTCAAAATAAAGTATAAAAAAATAGGGCTGGGGGTGTAGCTTGGAGGTAGAACACCCCTGGGTTCCATCCCCGGTACCACAAAAAAAAAAAAAGCCAAGATATCACCTTTCTCCACGGGGACTCTGGTCTCCAGGAGAGGCTGGGAGGAACTATTCACAGGATGGGTCTTTCTTCTGTGTATTCCCAGGGTGGGGGGTAAAATCCACTCCAGACCAGAAAAAAAAGTTATTCACGCTCCTGCCTCTTGTCCCCCAGCCAAGGACTGAAGCCCTCCAGGTACATGGGGCCACGTCTGAGCCACAGGAGGAAGGGCAGAGGTGCTCTCACCCCACTCCCTTTCCTCACTCTAATGGTGGCATCACGACTCTGGCCAGGAAGACCATTTCTGCCCCTGCTTCAAGCAAAGATGGAGAAAAAGAGACCCGGCAATGTCAGCTCTGGAATGACGCATGACTTTTGTATTGGGACACAGTACTTCCTTCCTCTTTCTCCTCAAACGTGTCCATGATGGCTTGCGGAAAAGATGCTCATTAACGTTTTCCAGGTTAGCATAACTTGAGCAAACAACAGAACAGAGAATGAAGACAGAACCCTGCACACATACTGTATTCTAGTTCTACGGGACTTGACTAAGTTTACCGTGCTCGCAACAGCTCTGTGAAATAGTGCTATAGTTTGAACATGGTTTGGCCCCTCCCAAACTGATGGTGAAATTTAATCCTCATTATGCAATATTAAGAGGGAGAACCAAGTGGGACCTTTAAGAGTTGATAGGAGTTCTTCCCTCATGAAAAGATGGGTCCATTCAAGCAATCAATGGATTAGTGGAGCGTCTCCAGGGTGAGTCTGCTAGAAAAGCCAGTTAGGCTGTCGCAGGCATGCTCCCTGCCTCTCACCTGACGCCCTGCGCTGCCTCAGGACTTGACCAACAGGAAGGCCATCAATATATGCAGCCCCTCAACCTTGGACCAGAACTATGAGCCAAAATAGACCTCATTTTTCATAACATACCCAGACTGTGGTATTGTGTTATTAACAACAAAAAGCCAACCAAGACAAGCAGCTGTTCATATGCCCACTTGACAGATGGAGACACTGAGGTGGGGAGAGGTTAATCCACTAGGCTAAAGCCACACAGGTAAGATCCAATGGAACAGTCTTCCATTGGAAACTAGAAAACAGGATGTGTGTGAGTCAGTAGGAGGAGCAGAGCCTGGACTGTGATAAGTGCTTAGTAGAAGTTATTATGTGATTCCTCTATTCACACAGGAAAGGGTGTTTCAAAGGGAGAATCAGCTGGGCAGGTGGAAGTGACCATAATTGCTTAAAATGCAAAAGATCATCCAGTCATCAGGACACTAACGTTAGGTCACTCGGTCCTCACAGAGCTCCCCAACCCTGCTGTGTGACCATGGGCAGCTTGGGCAGTCTCTCTGAGCTTCCCACTTGTGCAGATGAACATGATCAAAATGCAGCTTCTCAAACCCCCTGAAACTGGTCATTCCCAACCCGGGGGCTTTGGCTCCCTGGAGAGCCAGAGGATCAAGGTAAGGAACCCGGAACCGAATCGTGGGCCGGGCGTGGTGGTGCACACTTGTAATCCCAGTACTTTGGAGGCAGAGACCGGAGGATCCGGGTTTGCAGCCAGCCTCAGCTCTCTCGCTCTCTCTCTCTCTCCCTGTCTCTTTCTCTCTCTCTACTTAGTGAGGCCCTCTGCAACTTTGTGAGACCCGATTTCAAAATAAAGTATAAAAAATAGGGCCAGGGGTGTAACGCGGAGGTAGAACGCCCCTGGGTTCAATCCCCGGTACCGCAAAAAAAAAAAAAAAAAAGAACTGAATCGTGCACGCACCAAGCACCATCTCTTAGAGGAAGTGTAGCACGCACTTACTCCCTAACTGCAGGGAGGATTTGTGACTAAGAAGTTACAAATTTCCTTACAGGCACTATTGACCTGAGAGTACATTTTTGTCATTAAGAATTTAGTAGCTACAAAGCCAAGGGCAGATCTCTTACACTCTGAGCGTCAGACTTTCACCTGTAACATGGAAACAGTAGTGTAGTTCTCACAGTGCTGTTGTGAGAATTTACTGTTATCTTGAAAGTAAAGGGTCAGCCAGGTGTGGTGTGGTGGCACACACCTGTAATCCCAGTACTTGGGAGACTGAGGAGGATCTAGGTTCGAGGCCAGCCTCAGCAACTTAGTGAGACCCTCGGCAACTTGGTAAGACCCTGTCTTAAAATAAAACACAAAAATAGGGCTGGGGATATATGTAGCTCAGAGGTAGTACTACAGAAAAATAAAAGTAAAGGGTCAAACACAGTACCTGGTATAGTAAGCACTCAATAACAACTTCAAAACATATATTATTGTCAAAATGCCTTAATAGTAACAGGAACTCCTCATCCTCTTTAATGTTGGGGAACAATAAAAGCTAACCATAGGGAAGAGAAAATTCCAGATGTGAAAATATCCTTCCCAGGTTACTGCTCATCTCTGTTGCAGCCAGAGGACCTTCAGGATCTGGGAGGATGCCTCAAATTCTGTAGCTCCTTGACCATATGTTAGGATTGAGAGCTGATGAAGAGGTAGAAGGACTTATGATATGTTAAGTTTGAACCTTCTAAAAGTGGTTTAAGAGAGAGGGGCTTAATGTTATTTCCCCATCAGGCACCCACATATAAAGAGTTTGCAGTCCTTGGGTCTGGGGCCCTGGCTCTTACATCAAGGACATCCACCTCGACTTCTCTTCATCCCTCCTCTGCCATCCTCAGACTGGTCTCTTCCCTCATGGTTCAAATATAGTTGTTGTGGGTCCCAGTAACATACCCTCAGTAAAACCACCTTCCCAGGGAGGGATGCAGGGAAGATGGACCTCCTATACAGCCTCCTTTTTGTTTCATCATGGAAAAGAATCTCTCCCAAACCTTTTAACGTACCTTTCCTGGTATCTTCCTTGCTACACATGGAGTCACACGGCTACCTCTAAATCAAGCGGAAGAAAATTATCTGAGCGAAGTCTTCTCTGGCTGAGCCCAGAGAAGAGTATGAATACCATACGATATGATTCAGTGGTTTTCTCCACACTGAACACACCTGTGTCATCAGTGGCGGGTCGCTCCTTTTTGGCACTGGAGCTTTCTGGGGCTTTCTACGGGCTTGTGATCGCCTGTCTACAGCTTCTCCTACACTGAGGGTAAAGACTCTCTCACTCTGCACTCACAGCAAGTTCTCAACTAATACATGTGTAGTTTGATAAATGGGCCCAATATCTACCAACATGAATACACTCACGGTTGACCTCACTACCTTAGCACGACAAAGGAGATAAGAAAATTGTAGAAAGATGGCGAATTGTAGAAAGTTTCCCAAAGAGAATGGCAGGGAGTGAGAATGGTGCACAAGATATGGTTAAGTCTAGCTATATTTAGATGAAATGATGAAATATAATTGGTTATTTAATTTAAATATTAGTTAATTCTATTGGTTATTGAACATGTGATACATAGATACATCATTAAATGACATTGAATCAGACAGTGAGGAAACTATTCTACTTTCAAATTTCTTTTCATTCATCTGCTTAGGTTAAAGAGAGTCTCTTCTGGTACTAGTGTGTCCTTAATACCGTACAATACCTGCTAATCCTTCCTTTTAAGTTAAGAAGTGATAAGAAATACACAAAGAGCTATGTGCATATATATTTGTATTACATTGAACCTCACTATGATGTATAATTGCAGTGTACAAATAAAAGGGTACATTTTTTAAAACACTCACAGAAAAAATAGTAAATTAAGAAGCTGTCTTACAACCTGTGCCTTTGCAGGCAGCAGCATCTAGATAAGGTTAATGAATATTGTTTACCTTATTCAGTTTGATGGCAACCTTGTAATTTTGGCAAGACATATAGATTTTCTATTTCCAGTGGTGATAAGCTTTCATTTGAACACAGTTAAACTTAAGAGAGCTTAAAGAAAAATAGTAAGGAAAACACAGATGGTGTGCTGATATTACAAAAAAGAACATGACAATGTTACTTAAGAGACAGAAGTTTGACAGTGTGACATTAATGATAGCAGAACAAAGACAGAATTTAGACTCAGAAATGCTGCACCTCCAAGTGGTAACTTCAAGAGCCAATGACCCTAGTACCATTCCTTTCCCAGGCAGGCCGTGTGTGTGATGGGTTTCCCCTAATAAACGAATGTGGAGTGGGCATCGCAGTTAACTCCACGCTCCCATTCCACACCGCTTTGATCTAAGGGTAGAGTCAACTGGCTGATGGATTTCCATGGTGAATGGCTTTGGCCTGAGAGCTGGCACACATGACCTTATTTAGCCCAATCAGATGAAAAGGAAGGGTGGCTACATTCCATGACTGGGGAGGTGGGCTCTCTCTCTCCTGTGAGTAAAAAGTATATCCCCACAATTGCTCTTGTCTGCTGCCATACAGCCACCAAGGAAAGAGTGTTCAGTCTCAAAGATGAAGAGCCCAGGGTCATAGTGGCATGACTGAACACATCATCCTTCCACGCCCAGGTCCTGGCCCACATGCCCACAACCAATTATGAGAAATGGTATCTGTCCTTACTGGTTAAGCCAGCTTGAGGTGGGAATGTTCTTTTACTGCTATGGTCTAAATGTTTGTGTTGTCCCAAAATATCAACATTGAAACCTAACCACCAATTGATGATATGAGGTGGGGCCTTGGGAACTGATTGGGTCATGAGAGTGGAGCCCTTATGAATGAGAATATTGCCCTTATAAAAGGGACTCCAAGCTGGGTGTACTTGGGAGGCTGAGACCGGAGGATCCGGGTTCGCAGCCTGCCTCAGCTACTTAGTGAGGCCCTCCGCCACTTAGTGAGACCCTGTTTCAAAATAAAGAACAAAAAAAAATAGGACTGGGGGTATAGATCAGAGGTAGAATGCCCCTGGGTTCAATCCCCAGTACCACCAAAAATAAGTAAATAAATGATAGATAGATAGATAGATGGATGGATGGATGGGACTCCAGAGGCAGCCTTCTTCCTTCTACCACCTGAGGACACAGAAAGAAGGGGCCATCTATGAACCAGGAAGTGGGCTGTCACAAGACACTGATCTACCAGTGGGCTGAACTTGGACTTCTAGCTCCACAGTCATAGCCAATAGATTTCTGCTGTTTCTAAGCCACCTAGAATTTTGTCATAGCAGCACAGACAGACTAGGACACTTATCCACAGCTCAAAGCTCCTGCTGACCCCAAACTCTTGGAGGAGAACCAGGGGGGCAAGATCCCCTTCCCAACTCCAGTTAACAATATGGAGTTAGGAGGAATGGAGCAGATAGCTCTGTGGCCCTGGCCAGGTGATCTCTGGCTTCCTTCACACCATTTAGCAGCAGTTCTGTTATTTGCTGATTCCTCTTTCTCCTTTCAGGACAACACTGGCAAACAGATCAGTGCATTCAAAAAACCCAAAGGGATTAGGACCCATGTTCCTAATCCACCAAACACCCCACAAGCCTTGGTGGACCATCACATGCAATGGTCACACTTTTGCCTGCATCCCACCCAGCCCGGCTGTGCGCTGTTGTTCCGCCATCTTGGAACAATGAGCACTACCCCCCCTCCTCCCCTTCCTAGTAAATCATCATCCAACACCTCCCCAAATGCCATCGATCTGTACCCTCGTTTTTCTCTTCTTCAAACTGAATCCTTCTAGTCCATTCTCAGAAATGTTATTTTTTAACTTTTTATCGGCTATTTGGCTTCGACCCAGACCCCCCAGTGGCCAAGTTCTTCTAAGATTAAAACTCCTACTACACGTGGTTCTGATGGGGCTTGTGAAAGCACACTGAGTGTAAACTGAGCGCAGCACAGGCACAGGCACCGTCCCCGACTGGAGAAGGAGCTCAAGGATCTGACCCTTCGCTCCACTCACAACAGTCACCTCAGCCACTGCTGTTAAACTAGCCGCTCCTGCGGGGCTGGTGACGGAAAGAAGCCCCAGCCGAAGACCAGGAAACTCTTGCTCTCAATTCTGACCTTCCCCCTCTGCCTATCTGTGTGTGGTCTTGTGCACATCCCTGCGTGGGCCTCTGTGTCCTCCTGAATTCTGTGATGTAAAGACAAAAACGAGAGGTGACCAATGGGCTGAAGGTTGAATCAGGGAATATTCTGGGCATGTAGGCCAAGGTGGGACAAGCAGAAAATTGGAAGGGTAAGGTTTTGTTTGAACATTTTTCCTTCTTATCTCCCAGGGGCCCTACATGCAGTCTGCTCCATCAGACTCCAGCCAAGTTCAGCCTTTTCCTTTTCCAAGGAAGGGGCCACGGGAACCATGCAAGATACTTTCCCTTTGTCAGCTCGGTGGGGTGTGCATGCACATGCCATAGGCCTTATGACTCCCTTTAGATGTATAATCAGAAAAGCTTCTTGGGGAGAGACTCTCTCAGCTGCAGGAACAGTCCTAAATAGAAAATGAGGAGCTGGCTTCAGTCTGACGGTTGTGCTTGCTATATGTGGCAAGGTACCGCATGTTTCTAAACGGGATTCACCAGGCCCTTCTGTGTGCCTGGCCCCTTTTAACCCTCACAGAAAACCGACCAGAGCTGTTAGCTTGTGTGCACACAGATGGCCATATTAGGTGCTAAAATAATGAAATACTTCTGTGACAGCTGATCTATAGCTTCTGCCCTAAGTATCCCCCCCCCGCTTCCTTGGCCCCAGCAAATAAGGCTATAGCTGGGCACTAAGTGGGGCTTCTAGAACCCAAAGTCATTACATTTGCTATTGTTAGTTAGTGCCTTGCTGTTGTTAAATGCTTTCAATGCCATTTTTGAGACATAGTGCACGTAGTGTATAATTATAGAGATCACGGGTCTATAGCAAAGCATGGTTGCTTACGCTCAAGATTAATAATGATGAATGGATAAATGAAATGTGGTGGTATGGAATCCACGACGGAATGCCATTCAGCCATATAAAGGAATGAAGCACCGACTCATGCGATGATGTGGGAGAATCTTTAAAACACTATGCTAAATAAAAGACAGGTATAAAAGGCCACATTTGTATGATTTCACTTTACGAAATACCTAAAGTCGGCAAATCTAGAGAGACTAAAAGTACACGAGTGTTAGCCTGGGGCTGGAGGGTAAAGAGTAGGGAGGTGACAGCTAAGTGGTGTGGGATTTCTTTTGGGGGTAATGAAAATGTTCAAAAGTTGATTTGAGTGATGGATGCAGAACTCTGAACATACATGCTAAAAGTCATTACATTGCTAAGTGGATGAATCGTATGGTACATGAATTAGTGTTGTTTAAAAAAACTACAGGATAGAATCTCCATCAATATTTACAAAGCTTAAAGCTATGCATATATGTATGTATGAATGCCAGCGCACCATTCCATTAATATATTACATATACTGTAATGCAAATACAGAGAGAAGACTTAGGAAGAGAAGAAAAATGAATAGTTTTCATATTTCCTGCCTGTAACCCGGTGGGTTGCTTTGGAGACCCCGGCTCTAGAAGCAGCAGCCGCGGCTCAGAACGTCTGTAGAATCTGCCTGCTCATGGAGCCTTTGTTCTCTGGAGCCCAGCATGCAGATTCCCGGGCCTCTCTGAGACAAAAGGCAGCCAGTGTGTGCTGCTTTCTGATGCTCACAATGTATTGTAAAACAAAGAAATGCAGAAACAAATGGGGCGAAGCCATCAAGAAATATTTTAACTGTTTACATTTTTAAAATTAAGGCTTTTGACATAAAAAAAACCCAGAATGTCATATAATTGTGCTGTTCGCAAGATAATTAGAGCTTTCCTAGCAAAAATTAATTTAAAGCACAACCAGGCAGCGTGGTGCAGCAGTAGAACAATTGGAAGGTGGTGTGTTAACGTCTTCCTTCTCCTGATCAGAGTCTCTCAGCCAAAAATCAACCCTGGGCCCCTGCAGTGATGGACTGTGGTCACCTGTCCTTCAGGGCAGAAGCAGGAGAGTAGAGGAGAGGGTAGGGGAGGAGGCCTGTGGAACCCGCTTTGTGCCTACAAGTGATCCTGCAGCGTTGCTTATCCTCCACCAACAGCAGCAATTAGGAAGCAAAAGAGAGTGGGAGAAGGCTGTGTGTGTAGGGGGAGCCACCAGCTCAACTGGGAGGATTATCCAGTCTCCTGGAGGCAAAGCAACTCATTAATCCACAGCTGGCAGGATGTTTCCTGTCAAAGGTTGATATTAAAAAAGAATCGTGCCTTTCATAGTACAATAGCAGTAAGGAAAAAAAAATCAAAACACCTGTGATAGCCCCTCCTTGATCCTCTTTTGCCCCCAACATTTCCAAAGCCAGAGAGCTCTATAGAAAGACAGGGTCAAAGTCTCCCTCAGGTCTCAGTCCTTGGAAATTGAGTCCCTTCTTTTTATTTGGAGCCGCCCACCGGTTGCCGTGGCAACCCAACATCTGCTACCCAACTCTGCTCCAGCGGTCACTGGGTTTGGCATCCTCCAAGTGATTTCAGGCTGTGCGTTTTGCCTGATGTGCTGCTCTGCTCCCCGAGGAAAGCATCACACTTTCCCAGCAAAGGAACACCATTCAAAAGGCGGGTTACAGAGAGAAGAGAGGTTAAATCTGTGCAAACTGCAATTCTGAGAAAGCAGGCTCTCCTGTGCAGGGAGGGGGAGGCCTTAACTCTGCCAGTGTTTACATCCACGCTCTGCATCTGTTGATCTCAAATCCTATGGCAAACCATCCTCCCAGATTTTATTTATTAGCATTTGTTTTTCGAGGAGGATGCATTATTTATTAAAACTTCCACAAGCCATTAAAATATATATAAATTCCATTCTCATCCCCCTCATTTTCTCATTTTAATACATTTCAAGTTTAATTGCTTGTCTGCCTTTCTTTCTATTCACCAATTATTTCTGAAATGGAACAAGATAGAATATAAATATAGGTTTCCTTGCCTACCACCTTTCTCCTGGGTCTCCAGGTAGCATCTTTATTCCTTCTTCCCCTTGAAAAATAGCAATTTGTCCCTTTCTGTAATAGTTACAATCCCCATGGGTCCCTAAGAAACAGAGGTGGCCTGGTACACCTGAAAGAATACAGACTCTGAAACCATGAATTTAGGATTGTTTTTCCCATTAAAGGTGACCGGCCCATCCAGTTTTGCCTGGGACTTCTCCAGTTTTATCACTGAAATTCCTACATCCCGGGAAACCCCTCAATTTGGGGAAAACTGGGATAATTAGTCACCTTCTTCACAGCTTTCTCACCCTCTATCTTCACGTTTGTGTTCTCTCTCTCTCTCTCTCTCTCTCTCTCTCTCTCTCTCTCTCTCTCTTTCTTGCTCTCTCTCATACTTGGGATTAAACCCAGGGCCTCTCACATGTTAAGCTACTGTTCTACCACTGAGCTACATCCCTCATCCCCTTTTATTTTTTTATTTTGAGACAGAGTCTCCCTAAGTTGCTCATGCTGGCCTCAAACTTGCCATCCTCCTGCCTCAGCCTCCTGAGTGGTTGGGATTACAAATGTGTACCACTATACCTGACTAGCTATGTATTTTGGGAACCTTGTTTTACTCTCCTGACATTGTTTTCTAATTTGTAAAATGAAAATAATAAGCTGTTCTTTAAAAGGTTGCAATGACCTGGCATGGTGGTGCATGCCTGCAATCCCAGTACTTGGAAGGCTGAGACAAGAGGATCCCAGGTTTGAGACCAGCCTCAGCAATTTAGCGAGGTTCTCAACAACCTAGTGAGATCCTGTTTCAAAACAAAACAAAAGGGTTAAGGGTGTAGCTTGGAGGTAGAATGTCCCTGGGTTCAATCCCCAGTGTAAGTAAGTAAATAAGTAAGTAAGTAAAAGTGGTTGCAATGAGGATAAAATAAGTTAATGATTAAAATACCTAATGGTGAAACAGAAGCCCAGGCACAGTAGCTATTATTAATCTTAGAATTCTTGAGAATAATCTTGAGTCATTCATCCAATATACAGCTGAGAAACTGGTTTGCTCAGCCCATCTAGCTTCTTATGGCTGGGAGCAGGGTTAGGACCTGGCTAAGATGAGCGAGGTGTCCAGGACACAACATGGAAGGAAGAACCGGCTGTCCAGGCCGTACAGGTGGGGGTTGTCCTGGGCATCGTCCCTCAAGGTTCTTCCTGCTCAGGATCATCTAGGTCATGCTGCCAGGCTGGAATTTACAGTCCTCTGACTCAGATTAGGACCTCACCCTCTCCACTGGACACATTCTCCTTATTATCTTTGGTGACAATTAGTTTCTAATAGCAACAGTGTTCCGAAACCCTCCAGAGCTGTGCTGGCTGCAAAATAGTTTTATTCTGAGCATCATTAAAGCAAATCAAAACACAAACCCTTGGTTCTCGAGAGACCTTGGGAAGTGAATCATAATAGCTGCCCATTTCCCAAACAGCATTACATTTTCTCTCGCTGCTAACAATGTTTTATGGAAAGCTTTCTAAAGGATACTGCACATTTTGGTGCCTTCTTCTTTTCTTTAAGCTATACTTTTCATTTTTAAATAATTGGAGGTCCACATGGAGTTGGGAGAAATAGCAGAGAGATCCCAGATATTTTCTACTTGGTGTCCTCAGTGGTGACACTGTGCAAACTAATATGCAATATCACAACCAGGATGTTGGCATTGATGCTGTCAAGACATACATTTCCATCTCTGTAGGATCCCCCTGGTCACCTTCTGTCACCATAATCCTTCCCTACTTCTCCTGTGCCCTCTTTAATCCTTGGGAACTACTAGTCTGTCTTTCAGACTTATGTTATTTCAAGAAAGTCATATAAGTGGACTCTTTCAATCTGTAACATTTGGGGATTGGCTTTTCTTAGCATAATCATCTAGGGATTCAGCAGGGCCTTTGAGTATATCAATAGTTTATTCCTCTTTATTGCTGAGTAATATTCCATGGTATGTAGATTCAGCTTGGCATCAATACAGCTATCTTGAGTCATAACCTCCATGATTACCCAAGTAATCCTGGTCAGTTGTACCTGCATAGTTTCCAGCAAACTATAAACAGACAAAACCACTATAATGTTATGTGGAGCTTTACAACTGGAATTTGGGGCCAGGAATGTGTCTGATTGATATTAACTTAAGATAAACCAGGTAAATTACGACTAGAATGAAGTTAGTTTTGTCCTAATACACACAAATTGCAGGGATCCAACTATCCAACTGGTCTTGGTGCTGCTACCCAGGACCACACTTCTGTAAGACCCCCAAGGAAATTGCATTATGTGCAATCCTAGATCTGTCTACAGACTCAATGCAATTTCAGTGATGTTTTTGCTAAAATAGAAAAATCGATCTTAAAATGCATATGGACTCTGAAGTGACTCTGAGTAACAACCAAAAATAAAAAATCTTAAAAAAGAACAAATGTCTCATACCTGATTTCAAAACTTACTCCAAAACTATAGTAATAGAAACAGTGTGGCACTGGCATAAACACAGACAATATAAAGCAATGAAATAGAGCCCGGAAATAAAGCCTGCATATATGGTCAAATGGTTTTTGACAAGGGTGGCAAGACCTTTTTACTACTGAGTAATATTCCATGGTGTGAATAGACCATGATATGTAGATTCAGCTTGGCATCAATACAGCTATCTCGCATCATAACCTCCATGATTACCCAAGTAATACTGGAGGAAATAAGTCTTTTAAAAAGTGTCATGAAAAATTAGATATCTATATGAAGTTATATAACATTAAAAATTAACTCAAAATATATCAAATATCTAAATGTAAGAGAGGAAACTACAAGCCTCTTAGAAGAAAATGGGAAAATCTTCATGATATTAAATTCACAATGCTTTATTAGATACAACACCAAAAGCACAGGCAATACAATTGATCCTTGAAAAGGTGCCAAAAATATACATTGGAGAAAAGACTGCCTTTTCAATAAATGGTGCTGGGAAACTGGGTATACATATGTAGAAGAATGAAACTAGACCCCCATACCTCTCATCCTGCCCCAAAATCATAAAGTGGATCAAAGACCTAAAATAAGACCAGAAACTTTGCCAACTACTAGAAGAGAACATAGGATCAACCCTCCAGCATATAGGCACTGGCAGAGTTCCTCAATAGGACCCCTAAAGCTCAGGAAATAAAACCAAGAATTAATAAATGGGATGACATAAAATTAAGAAGCTTTTGCATAGCAAAGGAAACAAGAACATGAAGAAATAGCCCACAGAATGGGAGAAAACCTTTGCCAGCTACTCCTTTGACAGAGGATTAATGTCTAGAATATATGAAGAACTAAAAAACCTAACACCAAGAAAAAGTAACCCAATCAATAAATGGGCAAATGAACAAAATAGACATTTCTCAAAAGAAGAAATTCAAATGGCCAACAAATACATGAAAATATGTTCAACATTCTTAGCAATCAGGGAGATGCAAATCAAAACAGCTCTGAGATTTCATCTCTCTCCAGTCAGAATGGCAATCATCAAGAATACAAATAGCAAGTGCTCGTGTGAATATAGGGGAAAAGGAACACTTAAACATTGTTAGTGGGATTTTAAATTAGTACAACCTCTGTGGATATCAGTATGGAGGTTCCTCAAAAGAATAGGAATGAAACAACCATATTTCCCAGCTTTACCACTCCTGGGTTTCCTTCCAAAAGAATTAAAGTCAGAACACTATAGTGATACATGCATACTCATGTTTAGAGCTGTGCAATTCACAATAGTCAAGTTATGGAGCCAAATTAGGTGCCCATCAATGGATGAATGGATAAAGAAAATGTGATACACACACACACACACACACACACACACACACACACTCTTGAGTTTTACTAATCCATAAAGAAGGATGAAACTATTATTTGCAAGGAAATGGATGGAACTGAAGAACATCATACTAAGTGAAATAATATGGATGGAGAAAGTCAAAGGTCACATGTTTTCTCTCAGATGTGGAAGCTAAAGAAAGAAAAGGGACCTCATAAAAATGAGAGAGACTAATACAGTAGTCAAAGGAGATGGGAAGGGAAGATGGAAAGGACAGGAGAGGTATGGGAAATGAAACAGACAAAATAATGTTATGTACACATACAAATTTATCACTATGAATTTCACTATCATGTGCAATTACAATGCACCAACAAAAAGATTTTTTTAAAAAAGTCAATACAAGGGGGTGAAAAACAGACAACCAAAGAAAATATAAATAAGCTAGGCTACATCAAAATTAAAATCTTCTACATATCAAAGCATACAATAAACTGAAAAAGAAGCCTATGAATTGGGAGAATATATTTACAAATTATATACCTAATAAAGGATTGATATACAGAATATATAAAGAATGGAACAAAAAGCAAACATGATTTTAAAAATGGGCAAAGACAGACATTTCTCCAAAGAAAATATACAAGAGGCCAATAAGCACATGATAAGATGCTCAACATCATGATTAGGTGAGTGCAGATGAAAACCACTACAAGATACAACTTCACACCCATGAGGATGGCTATTAAAAAAAATTGGTAAATGTATCATATCAGTCTCTTTTCCACTGCTATGATGAAATACCCAAGGGTAAGTAGTGTATACAAAAAAGGGGTTCAAGTTTGGAGGCTGAAAGTCCAGAGTGTGGTGCCATTTTGGATGAGGCCACCCCTCTCCCCAGCCACATCACATCATGGTGGAAGGCCTCAGAGTAGAAGTGTGTATGAGAGGGAGAGATCACATTCGCAAGACAGGAAGCCAGAGAGTGAGAAGGGACTAGTCTCCCCCTTTTTTATAACAACCCATTCTCGTGGAGTTCTGCAAGACCTACATTAACTCTTTCCAAGGGCATGACCCTCAATGACCTAACCACCTCCCACTAGGTCCCACCTCTTAAAGGTCCCACCATCTCCCAACATTGTCACACTGAAGCTTGAACATGTGAACCCTCGGGGAACACACTTCAACCATATGCAAACCATTGCAGATGTGGAGAGATTGGAATCCTTGACCGCTATCAACACGAATGTAAATTGGTGCAGAAACCATGGCAAACAGGTTGGTGGTTCTTCAAAAAAAATAAAAATATAATTACCCTGTAATTCCACTTTCAGGTATATACTCAAAAGAACAGGAAGCAGGGACTCAAACAAGCATCTGCACACCCACATAGATAGCAGCACTATTCACAAGACTTCAGAGGCAGAAGCTGCTTGAGTGTCCGCCAAAGGATAAACAACTAAAATGTGGTCTATACATACAATGGAATGTCATTCGACCTTAAAATGGAAGGACATTTTGATGCATGTTATTTATAACATGGTTGAACCTTGAGGACATTTATGCCAAGTGAAATAAACGAGTCACAGAAGGACAAATATTATATGATTCCAACTTACACGAGGTACCTAGGGGAGTCAAATTCATCATGACAGAAAGTAAAAAGGTGGTTTTCAGGAACTGGGAGAAGGGACCAGGGAATGCATAGTTGCCATTTAATAGGTAGAGTTTCGGTTTGGAAAAAAAAAAAAGAGTTCTGGAAATGGATGGTGTTGATAGTTTCACAACAAAGTGAATCTACCTAATACTACTGAGATGCACACTTATGAATGGCTAAGATGGTAAAGTTTATGCTATGTGTATTTTATCATAATAAAAAATTCATATGCAAGATTTTATAAGATTTTAAAAGTTTTCACTTTTCTGGGATAAATGCCCAGGAATGCACATGTATGCCATCTTCTATATTACATGGTTCTGGTTCATTATGGGACATATCTGCTATGATGTCTTATATTTCCCTAAGGGGTTAATGAGCTATTCAATTGGGCTTGTTCACCCCAACATGGAGGATCCTAGATCTTTATGCCATCAAGATTCTTCTGTTCACTTCCCCCAAGCTTTCATGTCTATCTTTTAGAAATTCCATCTAAATGGATTTAAAGCACCATTCAGCCGCTTACCATTGTGTAATTTGGGGCAAGTTAATCACCACCTCTAAACTTTAGCTTCTTCATTGATTGGATTATCATGTTACTTTTCTGCTGTATTAAGCCTCTTTCAGTCTGTCTCTTGCTTCAGATTTGCTGTGTTTTAGCTGGTGAGAGCCAGGAAGACCCCTCAGGTTAATGGAGAAAAAAACCATCCAGGATTTCCCTGGAAGCCATGGACATGGGCTTAGCTTGATTAGCAGTCCCGAGGCTCTTTGTCCTTAGTTATTGTAAATAGCACATTTTCAATAACCAGGACGGTGTCTATGAGATCCGCTTATAATTCTTTTTCTGTCCTCATTCACTTACATAGCTTATAAATTGCTTTCTAAACGTCTGGTACACTGATTTGGGAATGTCTATGTCATCTAATGTTTAATTTACTTTTGAATATCTTAATAAGGGGAGGTGCTAAATACAGGACGAAAGGAAGGGGTTGATTTCCATGCGAATTTTGTGCTTCCTGAGATTTCCTATTTCCCATTACATTATGAAACAAAAATTGCATTAAAGTATGCCCAATCATTGTAAAAATATAGAAAAAAATTTAAAAGGACTACAGATAAAATAGGAGCCTATTTTTTCATGCACACAGAAATTCAAGATAAGCATTACTAGTTGGTAGTGACCTACTTCAAGTGGTTCAGAGATAAAAGCACATTTCCCCTATATCACTCCCTCTGCCTGCAGGTAGGGCCTCATTCAGATCTGCATACACCTAGTAGAAGCAGAATGGGGTGTTCTGGAGGGGCTCTTGAAAGCCATTCTATTGGACAGAACTTGCTGAGAAATATATTCTAGCCATGTGTTCACTTGTATTTCCCTTATCTGAGTAAGGAGAAAATAAATATTAGTGGACACAATTATTTACCCTTTTACCTAGAAATGTTATGTTGCAAGCAACTATATCTCATTTTATTTCCAGTGACTACTTGAACTTCAGTTATATTTGGATGTTTTCCCTTCAGAATAGTTATAAAAAGTCTGGTCCTTGGGAAATGTAATGTTCAAACGTGTTCTTTCTTTTCCTCTCAGAATAACCAAGGCCTTTCCTACTTACCTATTGCCATTTCTTTCTATAATTTCAAAACCGAAGATGAATTTCAAAGTGCTACCTATTTTCCAACTATATTTTTATACTTATAAGCATTTCCATCCCAAGAAAAGACCCGAGTTCTTTCTCAACCTTCCATAAAAGAAGGATATTTGGATGCCTTTTAAGAATATGTCTTTGAAATCTATTTTCTATCATTTAATAGCTACCAAACCTTGAAAAAGGCTGCCTTGAGACTCAAAACCTCTTATGTAAAATGTTTAAAATAGCTATTTCAGAGTATTTTGTTTTTGTAAGGATAAGTATTAATGTACATAAAACATCCAAAATAGAATTGGCAAACACACTGGTAGATATTATCATTTTTATAATAACTCTAACCAGGCATGAGTCAGCCCTAATAAACCAAATGATCCTCATGTATCTAACCAAACTTGACAATAATACAGATTGAGAATCCTTTGTCCTAAATACTTGGGACCAAAATTGTTTCACATTTGAGCTTTGTGGATTTTGGAATATTTGCATAGACTTTATTGGTTAAGCAGTCCAATCCAAAAATCTGAAATCTGAAATGCTCTGAAGTCTGAAACTTTTTGAATGTCAGATCAGTGCTAAAAAAATGTTGCAGATGATGAAGCATTTTAGATTTCAGATTAGGCATGCTCAACATGTAGTGTGCACTCACACACATAAAAGGAGGAAAGGAAGAAATCATACATTAATTTCCCTCAAGCAGTAGTATAGGTTCTAAACATACTTCAAACTGAATTCAACAGTACTTCAAAAGTCTAATTTATTAGTATCACTGTGTATATTCTAGTACTGCAATATTTTAATGCATGAAAGTCTCAACATTGGGTGCTAAATCAACAAAGAAGGGGGAGGGAGAGGGAGGAAGGGAGGCAGGGAGGAAGAAAGAAAAAAGAAGGAAAGAGAGAGAGTGAGTGAAAGAAAGAAGGAAAAAAGGAAAGAAAGAAGAAAGAAGAAAAAAGAAAGAAAGAAAGAAGAAGGGAAGAAACAAACAGAAAACCAGGTTTTCCTATATGGGTCAGACCACAGCCTCAACTCCTTCACTAAACCTGTCACAAAATAACAAAACTAAAAATATTATTCCTTATCAATAAGCCCTCAATCTTAAGTGTTAGTAAAAGTATTCTCAAAGTGCACTGAAAGACACAGTTTTCAAAGATGATAACCCTACATTTTTTGAGGAAAATTGAAAAGCTTTGATGAACTCTCCCATATTAATGAGTAGAATAGAATATCAATATAGGGATGGTTCTGCACCCTAAAAATAGTAAATACATATAGCATTTAAACAATGGCTGAAAACCTAGAGAAGATTTGCTTCAGACACTTTTGTTGCTATCATTATGCCCTCAAGGAAATTAAGGAAAGGATGAATCAGTGAGACAAATTACCGATGTAAAAGGAGACTAGAACTGTTAAATTAATTATTGAATAAAACAAAAAGGCACACTGTTGAATTTAAAACATTAGAAGCTGCACAGAGCAAAAGTTAAAATATAGAAAATGTAATGAAGACTACAAAGAAAAAGGACAAAGAAAAGAATATGTCCTATATGGAAGTCAATAAAGATTTAATGGATAATATTTCTGAAAAAATTGTAAAACAGAACAAATGGAGGATAAATAATCTTCAAAGATTAAATAGAACAGCTGAACTATAAAAAAATTGGACTTGTGGATTAAAATAGCCTAATATGAAATTAATAAACTTCAAAAGAAAAGGAAGAGTTCTGTCAATGCTGGTGACTAGGGAGTGGGCCCATTGCAACCTATTTCTCCTACTGATTACAACTGAGAAGTCCAGACAAAATAGAAATGCAACTACCCAAGGACTCTAAAAGAGTAAATAAAAGCAGAATTGGGTAAGAGTGATTAGTCTCTCATTTTATTTTTCTATTTTCTATTACAACTTCAATCCAAGTGTGGCCCGAGTCAAAAGCTGCCTGGAGGCACAGTCAGAAAAAAAGTGAAGATAAAAACATTCTCTCTCCGATTGGTAGATAGGAAAAGAAGTGCTGAGAGACACATGATCAGGGAGATTCCATTTTTCTCTTCCTTTTTCTTTCCTGGTTCTGTCCCAAAGACGGGCTTTAGTTGCTGATTTGTAGCGATGGGCAGCTTATGCACTGAGATAACCCTTATTCTTCTGGGCAGAGGAATCGGGAAACAGGACCTTGTAGTCTAAAGAGTATGAAGAGAATAATCATTATTACTATTTTTTTAATTCTCCCTCCATAACCCTCAAGGTAGCCTCAGTCATCGAGCTGCATCTTTGGCAGCAGAGGAGTCAGGCAAAATTCCAAGAGAAAACCAATCTTTCTGGCCAGAAGAATAGGACAAGGAATCTAACCAAGGAGAGAAAGAGATGGGGAAGGGATCTCCTAATTCTGTGCATAAAGAAGCGAAATTCTTGGACTCACCCCTGAGCTGTGCATGATGGAACAGTCCCCCAAGCTGCCTAACAATGACTTTGAGAACTAAACTAAAATATGAAGAAACACGCATGAAGAGCACATTCCTGGGAGAGAGCCAAATCAGCAAAGAGTTGGCCTTGAAAACGAATCAACTTTGGAACCACCATCCGCATGAAGAACAGAGCTTTCGGTTTAAACTCAACCAGGTTATCTGCTGCAATAAAACAAGAACAACAACACTCTCCAGAGAATTTTAACAGTCCCAGAGTGTCATACTTTTAAAAGTGTCCAGAATAGAATCCAAAATGACTCCCTTACAAAGAATGAGGGAAAATGTGACCAATTCTCAAGGAAAAGACAAGAAATGCGAAACTTCAGATGAGTTGGAGGTTGAAATGATCAGACAGTTTAGAGCAACTAGCATATCTATGTCCCAAAATAAACACAGTTGACAGAAACGAAAAGATAGATGTCCTCAGCAGAGAAATAGAAACAGAGCCTAAAGGATCTGTGAGAAAATGACAAGGTCTGACATTCAGGCAACAGTAATCTCAGAATGAGTAGAGAAAGGAATTTGTGCAGAGAAAAATAGAAGAAATGATGAGCAGAAATTCCCCATGTTTGGTTAAAGATATAAATATGGGTACATATAAAAGGCTATCTCAAGATTTTTAAAGTAGATTTTTTCATAAGCAATTGTTGGGTATTTATTAATTCTGAAAATCTTTGTCATTAATTGATAAGTCTAGGTTATTTATATTTAATGTAACTATTGCTATAATTGGATTTAAGTTTACTATTTTATTATTTATTTTCTGTTAGTCCCATCTGGTTTTTGTTTCTGTTTCCCCTTTCCTGCCTTATTTTGAATTGTTGGAGCATTTTGAAGTATTCAATGATCTATGGAACAAGTAAATAGAAAATGAGCAATGACATGGGGGCCTAAATAACACTATCAACCCTCTTGACTTAATAAACATTGATATAACATCCAGCCAACTACACAAATACACACATACACACACATATGTACACATGTATCCGGCCAACCACACAAATACATACATATATACACATATGTATATATATATATGTATATAGGAAAAGAGATATGATAGAACATTCAGTGAACCACACAAATACACACACATATCTGTATACACATATAAGTACATATGTATGATTATACATATTTATATATGTATAATCATATGTATATGGTTGGCTTGATGTTCTTTCTATTTTTATTGATATATGTATATGTGTGTATATGTGTATATAATGTGTATATATATATATATGTATATTTCATGGGCACATGGAACTTTAATCAAGTTAGACCATATCATCAGCCATTGAACAAATCTTAGAAAATTCAAAAGAAATGAAATCATACAAAGCGTCTCTCTGGCCAAAAAATTTAATTAGAATTCAATAGCAGAAAGACATCTGGAAAACTGCCAAATATTCAGAAATAAAACAGCACACTTCTAAGTAACTGGATGAAACAGAAAGTCTCAGGAAAAGCTAGAAAACATTTCAAATTGGATGGAAATAAGAAAACATGTCAAAGTTTGTGGGATGCAGTCAACAATGCTTAGAGGGAAGTTTATAGCAAAAAAAGTTTATATTAGAAAATTAATTAAAAAATAATATATACATGTGCCTTAAGCACTTAGGAAAAAAGGAAAAAAAATAAGTACAAAGTAAAATAATGAAAATAAGAACACAAATGAAATCATTAATAGAAAATAGATAAACAATCATTACAACCAAAAGCCAATCCCTTGAAAAGATCAATAAAACTAATCTTTAGCCATAGTAAAAAAGAAGAATTTTCAATATTACAAATTAAAGGGAATATATTACCACAAACTCTTAAACACATAAAAAACATAATACTATGAAAAACTATGCCATAAATTTGACAACTTAGCAGAAAATGACTAATTTTTTCTTATCTTCAATGCCATGTCTTTTTTTTACAATTTTCTTAATTGACAAATTATTGTACACAGTGTGATTTTCTATGTATCTATATAACTGTGGGTGATTAAATCAAGCTAATTACCATATCCATCACCTCACTTACCATTTTTGTGAGAGACATTTGGAATTTACTCAGCTATTTTGAAACAAACAGTACATTGTTGTTGACTATAGCCAACCACATTGTGCAATAGATCTCAAAAATTTATTCTTCCTGTCTAGCTGAAACTTTATAACCTCTGACCAACAACCCCCTAGTCCCTTCCCTGCCCCAGCCTCTGGAAACCACTGTTCTAGTCTCCACTTCTGAGTTTGGCTATTTTAGAATCCACATATAACTGAAATCACGTGTCTTTCTGTGCCTGGCTTATTTCACTTAGTGTAATGTCGTCTAGGTTTATCCATGCTGTTGTGAAGGAAAGAATTTCCTTGTTTTAAAGGCTCAATAGTATTACCATGGCATATTCCATAGTTTAGATCTGGATTGTCCCCCCAAAGCCCATGTGGTAAACATGGTCTCTAGCACTATTGGTGCCATCAAAGGGGATTATGGGACCCTGCCTCTTCCTCTCTTTTTTCCACTTTGGCCATGAGGTGAATAGGACTCCTCTACCATATACTCCCCACCAGGACCTGCTGCCTTGCCCCATGTCCGGAGGAATGGAGCCAATTGGTCATGAACAGAAACCTTCAGAACTGTGAACCAAAATAAGCCTTTTCTCTTGTTGATTTTCTCTGGTAGTTGTTACAGTAATAGAAAGCTGACTAACACAGTGTGTGTGTACACTTTATGTATTCATCTGATGGACAACTATGTTAATTCTGTGTTGTCTGTTGTTAATGTGGCAATGAACATGAAGTGCAGATATATCTTCAACACTGATTTCAGTTCTTGTGCTTTAATTCTACCTCCAAACTACACCCCCACACCCTTTTTTTTCTATTTTGAAACAAGGTCTTGCTAATTTGCTAAGGGTCTTGCTAAGTGGCTGAGGCTGACCTCAAATCTGCAATCCTCTGTCTTAGCCTCCTGTGCCCAGCCATTGAGAATTTTTTAAATGTGCTTTTATGGGTGCATTATAGTCTCACATCATAATGTAAATCATGTTGACAGTGACATACATGCACACAGCACTTGGTGCCCCCTACCTCCCCATTTCCCCCCTTCCCAATACAGAGTACTAAGGTTGATGTTGGTGTATTCATGTATGTACACATAGTCGATGGTAGGAATTCCATCAATGAACCTCACTCTTCCCCTCCCCTTCCCTTAGACCACCTCCCTGGCTCCACTGAGGTTTCCCCTCCAGTATCTGAAGTCCCTCTTGTATTCCAATTACTCCCTAGCTTGCGCATATTAGAGAAAACATATGACCCTTCCGTTTCTGTGATTGGCTAATCTCACTTAACACAATGTTCTCCAGGTCCTTCCATTTTCTTGCAAATGACATAATTTTGTTATTTATTGCTGAGTAGAATTCCATTGTGTGTGTTTCCCATAATTTTTAATCCATTCATCTGTTGATGGATACCCGAAGCAACATCATATTGAATGGGGAAAAACTGCAGGAATTCCCTTTAAAATCAGGAACAAGACAAGGATGCCCTTGTAGACTATACTAAGGGATAGTCTACCTCTTTTCAATATAGTCCTCGAGACTCTTGCCAGAGCAATAAGACAAGAGAAGGATATCAAAGGAATTCAATAGGAAGAGAAGAATTAAAATTATCTTTATTTGCAGATGACATGATCCTGTATCTAGAAGACCCAAAACACTCAACCATTGAGAATTTTTTAATGAGGTCATTGGCCATTTGCATGTCTCCTTTTGAGAAATGTCCGTTTATGTCCTGTGCCCATTTTTAAGTTGGGCTATTTGTCTTCTTGCTATTCAGTTGTTTTAGTTCCTCGTATGTTTTGGATATCTAACCCTTACCAGATGCACGGTTTGTACATGTTTTCTCCCACTCTGGGGTTTGTCTCATGTTGTGGTTTCCTTTACTATTCAGAAGCTTTTGTTTGATGCAATCCCATTTGTCTATTTTTACTTTTGTTGCCTGTGATTTTGCAGTCATATCCAAAAATTCATTGCCCTAGCCAATGTTACAGAGCTTTTCCCGTTTTATTCTAGCAGTTTTATAGTTTCAGGTCTTAGGTTGATTAACCCATTTTGAGTTGGTTTTTTTGGTATATGATGTGAGATAAGGATTCGATTTCATTCTTCTGCATGTGGAAGTCCAGTTTTCCCAACACCATTTATTGAAGAGACTGTCCTTTCTCCATTGTGTGTTCTTGACACTGTCAAAACTGAATTGACCATACATGTATGTGTTTATCTTTGGGTTCTGTATCCTGTTCCATTAGTTAGTGTATCTGTTTTTATGTCACTGCCATGTTATTTTTTGTTTTCTTTTTTGGTACTGGGGATTATACTCAGGGATAGTCTACCTCTGAGCTAGGCCTTCAGCCCTATTTTCTTTTTTTAATTTTGAAACAGGATCTCATTGAATTGCTAGGATTCTGAGGCTGCAACTTAGCAACTCAAACCTGCAATCCTCCTGTCTCAGCCTCCCAGGTATTGGGATTACAAACATGTGCCACCACACCTAGCCCTGCCATGCTATTTTGATTATAATATATTTATATTGTGAAATTAGGGAATGTGATACCTCCAGCTTTGTCCTTGCCCAATATTGTTTTGGTTATTCACTATCTTTTATTATTCCATATGATTTTAAAGATTGTTTTTTCTATTTCTGTAAAAAATGACACTGGAATTTTGATAGGCATTGCATTGGTAGAATGGACATTTTGACAATATTAATTCCTCTCTAGTCTATGAACATGTGTTAGCTTTCCATTTGAATTTTCAATTTCCTTCATTACTGTTTTGTAGTTTTTAATATGTACATCTTTCAATTCCTTGGTTAAACTTACACTTGAGAATTTTTGTTGCTATTTCCTTTTCTTTTTCTATTAATTAATTTATTTAGTGTATGTGTGTGGTACTAGTGATTGAATCCAGTGGTGTTCTACCTCTGAGCCATACCCTTAGCCCTATTTTATTTTGAAACAGGGTCTTGCTAAATTGCTGAGGCTGCCCTCTCCTGTCTTCACCTCCAAAGTACAAAGATTACAGGCATATACCACTGCACTTGGCCAATTTAATTGATTTCTTAATTTCTTTTTCATATAGCTCATTATTATTTATAGAAATACTATCAATTTTTGTTATGTTGACTTTGTATCCTGCAGCTTTACCAAATTCGTTTAGCAGTTCTAGTAGTTTTTGGTCGAGTCTACAGGGTTTCCTTATAAGATCATGTTGCCAGAAAATGGAGACAATTTTATATCTTTCTTTCCTATTAGAATGCCTTTTATTTCTTTGTCTTGCCTAATTGCTCAGGCTAAAATCTCTAGCACTCTATTGAAAATAAGTGATAAGAGTGAGCACCAGTGGCCTGTCTCTGATCTCAGAGGAAAAGCTCATGGTTTTTTACTAACATTTTCAATAAAATTTCAGCTGCGGGCATCTCATAGATGGCCTTTATTATGTTGAGGTATGTTTCCTCTAAACCTAATTTGTTGACAGTTTTTCTCATGAAAGTCTGTTGGATTCTGTCAAATGCTTTTTACTACATCTATTGAGAGAATCACATGACTTTTATTTCTTATTTTGGGAAGGTGGTGTATCACGTTCTTTGATTCACTTTTTTTTTTTTTTTTTTTGCAGAACTGGGGATTGAACCCAGGGACATTCTACCTCTGAGCTCCACCCCCAGCCCTATTTTTTGTTCTTTATTTTGAAACAGGGTCTCACTAAGTTGCAGAGGGCCTCACTAAGTAGCTGAGGCTGGCCGCGAAACGGTATCCTCTGGTCTCAGCCTCCCAAGCACTGAGATTACAAGCATGAGCCACCACGCCCGGCTTGATTCACATATATTGAACTATCCTTACACTCCAGGAATAAATCCCACTTTATCATGGGGAATGATTCTTCTGAAGTATTTTCTATGCAATCCCTATTAAAATACCAATGCCATTCTTCACAGAGCTAGAAAAGTCCAGTCCTAAAATTTAAATGGAAAAATAAAAGATCAAAAATATCCAAAGCAATTCTTAGCAATAAGAACCACTCTGGAGGCATCACAGTATCTGATTTCAAATTATACTATAGTAATAAAAACAGCATGGGTTTTCCATAAAAACGGACACATGGACTAGTAGAATAGAAGATTCAGAAATAAATCCTCACACTTATAGCCAGTTGAATATTTACAAAGGTGCCAAAAACCTATGCTGGAGAAAAGATAGCTTTTTCAACAAATTGTGCTGGGAAAACTCGTTTTCCATATGTAAAAGTATGGAATTGGATCCCAACCTCTCACCCTGCAAAGACACAACTCAAGATGAATCAAAGAAATTAGAAGAGGGCACAACTCTTCAAAATACAGGTGTAGTATTGTAGAGACTTCCTCAACAAGACCCCCAAAACTCAGGAAATAAAAATTAGAATAAAAGGTGTGGCATTCAATTAAAAAGCTGTGCAGCAAAGGAAATCATCAAGAGTCTAAAGAGAGAGCCTACAGAATGGGAGAAGATCTTTGCCAGCTACTGCTCTGAGACAGGACTAATACCTAGAATATACAAAGAACTGTAAAAAACATAACACTAAAAAATACAACCCAATCAAAAAAAAAGGGCAACTGAACTGATAAGACACTTCTCAAAAGAAGAAATACAAATAGCCAGTATATGAAAAAAATGATCAACATCATTAGCAATCAGGAAAATGCAAATCAAAACTATACTGAGATTTCATCTAACTTCAGTTCGAATGACAATCATCAGGCATATAAACAATAATAAATGCTGGCAAGGATGTGGGGAAATAAGAACCCAATCCACTACTGGTGGGATTGCAAATTAGTACAGCTGCTCTGGAGGTCAGTGTGGGGGTTCCTCAAAAGACTGGGAATAGAACCACCATATTACCTAGCTGTGCCACTCTTGAGGATCTTTCCAAAGGAACTGAAGTCAAAATATTATAATGGTACATGCATATTAATGTTTATAGCAGCACAATTCAAAATAGCCAAACTATGGAACCAGCCTAGGTGCCCATCAACAGACTAATGGATTACAAAATTGGTATATACACAAAATGGAATTTTACTTGGCAATAAAGAACAAATTATGTCATTTGCAAGAAAATGGATGGAAGTAGAAAATATTATGCTAAGCAAGATTAGCCAGTCTCAGAAAGTGAAGGGCCATATGTATTCACTCATATGTGGAAGCTAGAGAGAAATTGGGAAACAAAAGGGACTTCAGATAAATGAGGGGGAACACTGGTAGAATAGTGGAAGGGGACTTGGAGAGGGAAGTGGGGAGGTGAAAGGGAAGACTTAATGAATGAATCAGTTCAAATAATACCTTGCTTATTTACGAAGTTATCAATACCAATTTCAATATTATGTAGGGGGTGGGGAGGGAGTGGGATGGGACCTGGAGGGGAACACACCAAGTGCTGTGTGTGTATGTTTCTATCACCTGAACCTCATCATGATGGATAATTACAATGTGCCCATTTTTTTTAAAAAAGTGTTTTTGAATTCAGTTTGATAGTATTTTGTTGAGGGTTTTTGCAACTAGTTTATCAGGAAATATTGGCCTGTAATTTTCTTTTTTGTAGTGTCCTTATCTAGCTTTGATATCAGGGTAATATTAGCCTCAAAATGAGTTTAAAAGTACTTCCTCTACCTCAATGTTTTGGAAGAATTTGAAAAGAATTAGTATTAGTCCTTTAAATGTTTGGTAGAATTCAGCTATGAAGACATCAGGTCCTAAGATTTTCTTTGGTGAGATTTTTTTTAATATTATTGATTAAATCTCCTTACTAGTAGTCAATAAAACTTACTATTTTCATGATTTAGTCTTGGTAGGTTATGTGTCTAGTAATTTATCTGTTTCTTGTAGGTTATCCAATTTGCTGGTATATAAGTATTCATAGTAGTTTATGGTCCTTTGTATTTCTGTGGTGTCAGTTGTAATGTCTTCTTTTTTGCTTCTGACTTTGAGTCTTTTCTATTTTTGTCTTAGTCTAGCTAAGGGATTATTGATTTTACTTATCTTTTTTAGAAAAAAACAACTCTTACATTTTCATTAATTGTGTTCTATTGTTTTTCTACTCTATCTTATTTATATTTTGATCTGATTTTTGTTATTTTTATCCTTCTGCTAACTTTGGGCTTAGGTTATCTTTTTTTTTAGTTTGTTGTAACATTAGATTGTTGATTTGAGATCTCTTTTGATATGAACATTTTTTTTTGGCAGTACTGGGGATTGAACCCAGGAGCATTCTACCTCCAAGCTAAACCCCCAGCCCTAATTTTGTATTCTTTATTTTTGAAACAGGGTCTCACTAAGTTGCAGAGGGCCTCACTAAGTAGCTGAGGCTGGCCGCGAACCCGGATCCTCGGGTCTCAGCCTCCCAAGTACTGGGATTACAAGGGTGCGCCACCACGCCCAGCTATGATATGAACATTTATAACCATATATTTCTTAGAACTACTTTTTTCTACGCTCCATAAGTTTCAGTATGTTGTATTTCTATTTTCATTTGTTTCAAGATATTTTCATTATCCCCCTTATGAATTCTTCTCTGACCTACTGGTTGTTCAGAAACATTTTGTTGAGTTACCACGTAATTGTGAGTGTTCTAAGATTTCTCCTGTTACCGTCTTCCAATCCCATGCCAATGTGGTAAAAGAATACTTGGCATGTTTTTAGTCCTCCTAACATATTATCTATCCCTGGACAATGTTCCGTATGGACTTCAGAAAAATGTGGAATCTGTTTCTATTGGGTAAAATGTTCCGTACATGTCTATTAGGTTCATTTGGTCTAAAATATAATTCAAGTTTAGTGTTTTCTTATTGATTTTCTATTGCTGAAAGTAGAGAACTAAAGTCCCCAGCTATTATGTTACAATCTGTCTATCCCTTCAAATCGCTTAATTGCTTTATGTTTGTAGGTAATCCAGTGTGGGATACTACATTTGTAGTTGCCATATCCCCCTTGATGAATTGATCTATTTATCATTATGTAAATGACTTTGTCTCTTTCTACAGATTTTGAATTATAATCTATTTGGTCTGATAAGTACAGCTACCCCCACTCTCTTTTGGTTTCCAATTGCACCAGATGTCTTTTTCCATTTTTCACTTTCAGAAAAATGACCAATTTCTTTAAGAAGACTAACTACAAAAATATTCAAGAATAAAATAGATAATTTAACTAGTACAATGCCTATTATGGAAAATGAATTTGTAATTTGAAATTTTCCAACAAAACAAACCTTGGTCACAAATGATTTTGTTGGCAAGTTCTATCAAACATTTAAAGAAAAAACACCAATACTATACCATCTAGTGCAGAAAACAGAAATGGAAAGATTGTTTCCCAATGCATTTTGTGATGTCAGTATTCATGATATGAAAACCAGAGAGAAATACAAGGAAATAAACTTCAAATCAACACCAACAAGGACATAAACACAGGAATGTTAGACAACATTGACAATCAAATCCAACAATATGTAAAAAGTGTTAAGACCTCACAACCAAGTTTAGCATACTCTGGGAATAGAAGATCTATTCAACATTAATAAATGTAATCCACCATATTAATAAAGAAATATATACATTCATATCAACAGATGCAGTGAACTAATTTTGACAAAACTCAAAATCCATATTTTATAAGAAACCTTCAACAAACTGGAAATAAAAGAGTACATTTTGTTTTTTCAGTACTAGGGACTGAAACCAGGGGCATTCTATCTCCTAGCTACACCCCCATCCCTATTTTATTTTTATTTTAAAACAGGGTCTCACTAGGTTGATGAGAGTCTCACTACTTGCTGAGGCTGTCCTCGAACCTGTGATTCTCCTGTCTCAGTCTCCCAAGTACTGGGATTACAAGCATGTGCCACCATGCCCAGCAGAAGAGTACATTTTTAACCTCATAAACTGTATCTATGAAATACTTGCAGCAAATATTAACCTTAACAGTGGAAGATTTATTGCTTTCTCCCTAAGATAAGGAACAAAGAAAGGATGTTCACTTTCAGCACTCCAACATTTTACTAAAATTCCTAGTTAGGGTAATAAAATAAGAAAAAGAAATTAAAGAAACATGGTTTGGAAAGGAAGACATATAACTCTTAACTCACAGATAATATAATAGTCTATGTAGAAAACATTAAAGAACCTACAAACAAGTTTAGCAAAGGTCCTGGGATACAAGATCAATACACAAAAATCAATCGTATTTCTATATACTATCAACGAACAACTGGAAATAAAAATTTTAAAGTACTATTTAAATAGCACCAAAATAGCTGGGCGTGGTGGCGCACTCTTGTAATCCCAGTTCTTGGGAGACTGAGACAGGAGGATCATAGGTTCGTGGCCAGCCTCAGCCACTTAATGAGGCCCTCAGCCACTTAGTGAGACCCTGTCTCAAAATAAAGAATAAAAAATAGGGCTGGGGGTGTAGCTTGGAGGTAGAATGCCCCTGGGTTCAATCCCCAGTACTGCAAAAAATAGCACCAAAATGCATGAAATATTCAGGTGTGAATCTAATAAAATATGTATAGTATTTGTACTTGGAAAACTACACAACACTGATTGAAAAAACCAAACAAGACCTAAATAAATTGAAATACATATAATGTTCATAGATTAAAGAGATAATATTAAGACATGAGTTTTTCCTAAATTGATCATCGATTCAATGCAAACCCTATAAAAATCCCAGCAGGATCTTCTGTAAATATTTCAAATTGATTCTACTATTTATTTGGAAAGGGAAAGGAAAATAGTCAAAACAATTTTGAAAATTAAGTCAGAAGATTCACAGCACCTGGTTTTAAGATTCCTTGAAACCTATAATAATCAAGATAGTGTGGTATTGGTGAAAGTCTGATATATGATCAAGGAAACAGAATAGAGTCCAAAATATGAGCAATACATTGACCACACAAATATGGTCAAGACATTTTTGACAAAGCCACAAAAGCAATTCAGGGGAGAAAGAATAATATTTTCAAATGTTTCTGGAGCCAGTAGATATCCATATGTGAAAAATTTGACTTTCAAATATACTTCACATTACATAAAAATTTACTCAAAATGGATTATAGTCTTAAATATACAGCCTAAGACCATAAAACTTGTAGATGAAAACAAATGAGATAATCATCATGATATTGTATCAGAGTTCTTAGGTAAAACCCCAAGGCATAGTCTATTAAATAAAAACACAATAAATCATACTCCCCAACGTTAAAAACTTCTGCTTGGCAAAGCACACTGTTTACAGAATAAAAATGAAAGCCACAAACTGTGAGAAAACATTTGCAAGTCACATATCTAAGAAAGTACGTGTATTCAGAATAAATAACAAACCCTCACTCAATAATAATCAAATAACCAAGCCAATATAAATGGACAAAAGATTTCAACAGACTTCAAAGAAGATACAGATGAAAAATAAACACCTAAAAGTACTTGATATCATTAGTCGTTGGGGAAATGGAAAGTAAAACCACAAAGAGATACCACTATATACCTTTCAGAATGTCTAAAACAAAATTAAAACAAGTGAGATTATCAACCATCAGTAAGGATATTAATTAGATCTCTCATACATTGTTGCTGGGAATACAAAATATAGTCACATTGGAAAACCAAAAAGTATTAACAAGTGGAAATATATCAAAGAATTATTGATTTTTTAAAGTCTTAGAAATCAGTGAGAACCAAACTATATAAATGAAAAACAGATAAATGACATCAATAAGCACTTCATAAAAGAAATGCAAACGGCACACGCACAAATGGGGAAAAGTTCAGCCCCAGTGTTAAACAAAAAATGAAAAGTGTAATCTCAGAGAGACACTACTCTTCATGATTCACCACTGACAAGGATTTTTAAAAACAACAGTACTCAATATTTGTGAGGACTCAGCAAGACATATATTCTCATAAACTACTGGTAGCAACATTATTTGTTAAAGCCCTCCAGAACATGATTTGTAAATATCTGTCATGAGCTGTAAAAAAATTCATCCTCTTTGAATCAGTAATTTTACCTCCGTAAATGGATCCTAAAGAAGTAATCAAAAATGAAGACAAAGATTTATATATAAAGAACTTCATCATGGTATTGTTTTCAATACTGGAGCACTGGAAACAACCTCAATACACAAAGGCTTGTATCCAATTATGGCACCACTATAAAACAGTATTATTCAGTCATTAAAAATATTTATGAAGAGTTTGATGACATGGGAAAATACTTTAATGTGATAAGTTTTTAAAAAGCAGGATAAGAAAACTTACATTGTGTGATACTGATTATATATAGACATGAGTGTATATATGATTTTAGGAAGGTTAAGATTATTTATGCATATATATATATATATATATATATATATATATATATATGGCTACAAAGAAATATAATCACTAAGACTACCAGACTAATCTTTGTTATTCTAAGTATTATTTAATTTTTTTCTTTCTTTACTTTTAAGGGTTTTCACATTTAAAAAATTATACTACTTTATAAACAGAAAAGTAATCACATTATTTTAAATAATTCTTCCCCTGTAGTGTATCATAAGACCTGTTTTTTATGTCTGCCTCAGCTGAAGACCCACACTGTCTCATGACAATTTTGTCTAAAGGAGAAATGCCAAGGATGTAGTTTTCACCAGGATTAAATAAGGATCCTCACTCCCTAGGTAGCTATAGCTATGAGGTCTTAGTGGCAAAGAGGATTTTAGTTCACAGTATCTTAGTTTTATTGACTACCTAATCTCATCAATATCACAAGAATAGGTTGTGTTGCATCCAAATCTAACTCAGTGAAAATTTCACAAATTATGTTATGATATTAAAATATCCAGTATCTTCTAAATATCTCCATCACCGATCACTCATATTCCACAATGAACATAGCAAAATAGACAGGAATGGGGCCTTACTCTATTAGTACAATTAGGCCATTAAGTCAAAGTTGCCAATAGTTCTAGACCTCTTGGTACTTTAGATATTATACTTTTGGACATGCCAAGTTACCTAAGTTTACCAGAGTTTTATATAGTAATGTTATAAAATATAGATTAGGAAAATGCCAGACAGACATTGAAGAGCTGCTGAAAGCAATTAATTGAGCCCAAAAAAGATGGAATAAACATTGTTGGACAAAAAGAATATAAGTTAAAAATAACATTAACATGGGGGATTTCTAAGCAAATTCGCCTTGAGGAAATAACAGATAACTGATTCAACTGCTTGCTAAGGGGTCAAGAAATATGCTTTAAATATTTTTTACCCAAAGATTATATTCTTATGTTATTAATAATGAGGTAGGATGTACATTAAAGACTTAATTCATGAGGTAACCTTTGAAGTTTGTTTTCTCCTGAGGAAGACATATGTAGCTTGTGTTGATTCATTTAAAAGAAGTGGGAGGGATTTTTGGGTTCTTCTTTGGATCTAGGAAGATGGCAAAAGCAGCATCCTCATTTACAACAAGAATAATAAAATGCCAGATGATTGTCAAATTTACAACTCATATGGAACCCACTGGAAGACTAAAGTTTCAGGGCAACAATATCTAAGGAAATGCAGGGGCTTTTAAGGAGGGGGGGTAGAGAGAGAGAAGGAGAGAATCAAAGTGTGTGTGTGTGTATGTGTGTGTTAGTTACTGGGGATTGAACTCAGGGACATCCTACCTCTGAGCTAGACCCACAGCCCCATTTTATTTTATTTTTAAAATTTTGAAACAGGGTCTCATTAAGTTGCTGAGGCTAACCTCAAACCTGCGATCCTCTTCTCTCAGCCTCCCAAGTACTGGGATTACAGGCATGCACTACCACACCCGGCTGGATATGAACACTTCCTAACTGGGGAACCATTGCCAGACACCAGTAAGAATTCAGCTATAGCACATGATGTAGATACACAAACCTATAAGACTCAATCACTATCCAGAGCATGAAAGGGAGGGAAGGGGGAGGGAATAGGGTGGGATTGAAGGGAGGGCTAAATGTGCAATGTGTGCACGTATGACTTTCATACCCTGACATATATCAAAATGTATAATTACAATGCACCAATAAATGAACATAAAAAGTTAAAAAATAAAAATAAAAAATTAAAAAAACAAACAAAAAAAAGAATTCAGCTAATACTTTTTACCACTTACTAAAGATCACATGTGGGCCAGGAGAGAAATCCTGTGGGGAAAAAAAGACTATCTATATGCAATTCACGGGCTTGCACGATATTGCCACACATCTCACTGCATGCTCACAAAGAGAAACTGAAGGAAAGGCAAGAGTTTTAATAAAACAACTCATGTGAGAAAAATAGCCATGGGGGAAAATAATATGAAGCATACCTTGGATTCTTCTCCTCTAGTTCTTAAAAAACTAAAGCCCCTGAGAAAAGCAGAAAACTCTGTGTCCTTGGGGAACAGGTAAGATCCAATTGCAGCTGAGGGGTTCAAAGAGAACAAAACTTCTATCCATGGGGATGGGTAGGAACATGTCCTGGTGGTTTAGAGAAGGGACATGACCTACAGGTAGGGAAGGTTAGCTTAACTCAAGACCAGATTGGCCCAACTGATAAATGTCTAGCCAAAGCAAGTGTTTGCAAATGTTGTTCATTTCCAGGCATAAGAACTATTTTTCTCAGTTTCTATTTTCTTACACAAGATATCTGACTTTCAGCAATAAGAAAAAGATTATGTGGCACACACAGAAATGTAAGAAAAAAACAACCCACAAGAGACAAATTCATCAACAGTATATTCACATATGACCTAGATGTTGTAACTCTTAGAAAATTTAAAATCATGATTAACATATAAAATGATCTGGTGGAAAAGGTGGACACCATGCATGATCAGATGGTTAATTTCAGCATAGAAAAGGAAACTATAAGAAAGAATTATCCAGGCACAGTGGCAATGCTTATAATCCCAGTACTTGGAAGGCTAAGACAGGAGGATTTCAGGCTTGAAACCAGCCTTAGCAACTTAGCAAGACGCTGTTCCAAAATTTAAAATGGGCTGGAGGTGTAGCTCAGAGGTAGAATGCTGCAGGGTAGGTAGGTAGGTGGGTAGGTAGGTAGGTAGGTAGGTAGGAAGGAAGGAAGGAAGGAAGGAAGGAAGGAGAGAAATATTAGATTAGAAATAAAAATAATAAGTGATTTAAGGTACTCTTTAGCACTTGTCAGTGGTCTCAACATGGCTGAGAAAAGAATCGATAAACTTAAAGATAGGTCAATAGGAATTACACAAACTGAAACCCAAAAGGGTTTAGGACATTAATGTGTCATTCTGGTGAGTGGAGAGGGGAAGGATGGCTCTTTGGAGCAGTTAGATCTGGGAGATGTACTGGACTGACCTAACTAAATCCTCACCAGGTCTATGTTTTGAGGTCCTTTGCCCCGTTCAGAAAGTCCCCACTTAAGCAATGCCAGCTCTTCAAGATTCCCAAAACTCACTTCCACCTTTACTGACTCAAACCCATCTTACTGTCGCACACTGTACTCCTTCACTGTTCATAAGGTTGTTCTCAATAAACATTATCATTGTTTACACCATGCATTCATCATAGTGTAAGTCGTCATGTACCCTACATAATGTTCGATATCCACTATGGAGTCCTTTCCAGTGCCAGTCCACTGGGTACTATGGTCTTACACAACCAGAGGGAAAGTTTAACCAGGCCGGGGTGGGAGGCATCACCTCAGCACCAGGGACAGCTCACTTCACTGAGGTGACTGGATGGTGCTTCAGTCATTGAACAGGGTGGGAGTGCTGTGAGGGTTTGAGAAAGGAGATAATATTGTTCATGAGTTTCTTTCCTGGTTCCTCTGCATTTGGAGGAATCTGTGATCCCTCAGGAGAAGGTGGAAGGGAAAACAGATACCTCTCAGCACATCTGGGGCAGGGAAGCTACTGGACCCAATCCCTTGCTTTGGAGATGGAATGAGCAGGATTCTCCCATACAGCATTGCCATAAAAAGTCACATGGTCACCTTGGAAACTGGGGGAGTTCTTCCAGAAGGAAAATAAAGAATGGCTTTTATTGCAACTATGGAGATAGTTTGAAACCAGTTATCATATGGCACATCATATAGAAAACTGGAGGAGGAACCAGATTGCAAATAATGAGAGTGAGGTCCCAGTAGGAGAATTATCATCACCACACAGAGGGATCTTTAAAGGATTGAGATGTTCTTTTGCACAAAGAAGGAATGACATCAGTTTTATTGAATGAATCTGCATGATGTGCAATAGGGAAAACAACATATGACCCTTGCCTAGAGAATTGAGAATGAATGGTCTAGGTTGATTAATAATGCTGGAGAAGGCTATTTCTGTCCAATTCCTGATCAAATATTTCATGCTTTGGGGAACACATATTTTCAGTGGGAGATATCCCCATGGTCATAAATGTAAACTGGATTCTTCACTGAGGCAGCTGCTCCTTGGAGACGATTGGTGTGATAACATGGTCATATGAGAACTGGGGCACCGAGAGAGAGCACCTGACAACATGCCTGCAAGCAGAGAATGCGAGATGGTTTAATGTAGGCAATGTCCTCTGAAACAGGCAATGGCTTTACATGTGCTCTTTTCCCCGAAGGAAATTGGTATCACCCTACTACCTCAAAGGAGAAAATAAAGAAAAGTGGCTCTAGAATGTATCCAAGGGTAGGAAAGATGGAAGAACCAAGAAAGGAAGGACAGAGGACCCTGACCCAGTTACTGTTTTCAGTTACTGATCATTCCAAGATGGAACCCAACTCACTTCAATGATATATGGCTTCGACTAGACACTCCTTTGTGTTGGATCCTTCCAAGGATTTAGCATAGGCTGAATGAGCAGGAAATATATAGAAGCTTGGTTTGGGGGGACTTTAAAAGGTTAATATTATCATTATAGGAACAAGAAAAAATGGTCAATCCTAGGAGCCTTCCCTTCGGAATGCAGGTACTTTCCACCCGTCACCTAACCATGCACACAGCTGCATTACTCAATGTTCTCTGCTCTCCTGTGCAATCAAACCCCAGCAGGGCCAGGCATGGGCATTGAGAGAGTTTACTGTAGGGTGCCTTTTTTCTTCCTTTCTTTTTTAAAGACATGATTCAGAGCTGTGAGGGATTTTTTTTAAAGCCATTTTAAGCTAATGACTGTTCCAGCTCTTGTGCATCAAATGCCATTTACAGGGTCAGTGAGTGGAATAAAAAGGAAAATGACAGGCTTTGAGGAGAGACATGGCTGGCATTTAACTACCAAAAAGCACAGAAATGGAGGCAGTTTTTCTAAGGGACCCAGAGTACAGATTACAATGAGAGAGGAGAAAGAGAAATTGTGTCATGACTGGGGAGGAAAGGACTATGGGGGTGAGAAGGGTGATAGAATGCAGCAAGGAGCTTAGGGAGAAGAAGAGAGAGGATAATTTTTTACCGCTTTGAGAACTTCCATAGACTTTGGGTTTCAAGATGGAGATCTGTGCTCATTGGTGTGTTTCTCTGTCCTCCCTCCTAGAGACTCATTAAAATGAGCAAGGGAATTTAAAATAAGAATATCTATGACAACATTGGAAAAAATAAGGAAGGGAAAGCATTAGAGAACAAGAAACTTTGAGGGGCTTCTGCACAATATGAAGCATGTGTTAGGTTCTCCAGAGAAACAGATCCAGTATGGATCTGTATAGGGAGATACATATATATATATATATATATATATATATATATATAATCATATATTATTAATAATTAGGAATTGGCTTGCTAGGCATGGTGGTGCATACCTGAAATTCCAAGACATGGAGTCTGAGACAGGATGACCACAGGTTAAAGACCAGCCTCAGCAATTTAGCAAGACCCTCAGCAACTTAGTGAGCCCCTGTTTCAAAATAAACAAAAAGGGCTAGGGTACAGCTCAGAGGTAGAATGCCCCTGGGTTCAATTCGCAGTACAAACAAACCAACAACAACAATGGAATTGGCTCACACAGTAATGGAGACCTCCAAGTTCCAATATGTTCGGGGCAAATCAGGAAGCTGGAGACCCAAGAAAGCCAATGGTGTAGTTCCCGTCCAAAGGCGAGCTGGCTCAAGACCTACGAATTGCCAATGTTTCAGTTCAAGTCTGATGATAGGAAAAAGCCAAAGTCCAAGTTCAGACAGTCAGGAAGGAAGAAAGCTCTTACTTGGAATAAGGTCAGCCTTTTAACTCTATTCATGCCTTTAGCTGATTGGACATGGCCTACCCACATTAGGGAGGGTAACCTGTTTTACTCAGAGTCTACTTACTTAAGTATTAATCTCCTCCCCAAACGTCCACACATATTCAGAATGTTTGACTAGATAACTAGGCACCCTGTGGCCCCAGTCAAGTTGACACATAAAATTAACCATCACAAAGCTGATCTGTGATGCCCAGCACAAGATTCCATAATCAAGTTTGGCTTGGAGAATAGGGTCCTCCTACAACTAAGCATTTCTCCCAAAGACCCTATAGAAAGCAGGACAAAACAACCTCTAGCTTCAATTCTGAAGGCAATAGATTAGGCCACGAGCTACTGGCAGGCCCAGATAAAGGACTTCATGAGTGATGACATAGGGCAGCAGCTCGGGCCACACCTCTGACCTCTAGATTTGCTTGGTGTGGACAGTTGGAAAAGAAAATATGTGAGCGCCAACTACGTGGACTACCACCATGTCCCTCATTTACCTGACTTCCTACCAAAGCTCTCCAACAATGATTTGCCCAAATCCTACCAGCAGAGGACAAAGTGATAAAATGGGCTCTAACCGGGAGAAGTTTAGGAACTTCACCGGAGCCCTGCATACGGGGGCGCCTCACCCCAGCCCCCACCATCCTCACACTCTCTCTCTCTGCTCAGGGATCCATGTGAAGGAGGTTGAGGATGGCCAGGGACTTGTTCCCAGCTCACTGAATGGGGCAAGGCGAGCATGCCGGTCCCCTTTCTATCCTCTTTCCCTTCTTATCTCTGTTGAAGAGACCTTTTAGCATAATAATCCAAAGAAGTACAATGGGTAGATGATCACTAGGAGAAGAAATTCGGCTTGTTCCACAGATTCTCTATCACAGTGACCCTGAAACTCCAGAGCCTCTCCCCAGGGGATTCCAAGGGTCGCCCAGCCCTTGAAGGAAGGAGCCAGAATGAACAAACGCAGTGGGGAAGGAGGAGCCATGATTGCGTCTGCAGGATGCCTTCATAGCTCCCTTTGAAAGGGTAGCTCTGGTCAGGTGTGGGCACACCTGCTTCCCAAGGCTGTGCCCCAAAGAGACCAAGAGCCAGGGACCAGGCACTGAGGGGTATGGAGCAACCTTGTGAAGAAACTCTCGGTCTTCTCAGGACTAACACCCACCAGGGCTCAAGGTGACGGTGAGGAGGGGAAGGAAGTCTGCAGCCAAGCTATAAATACAGCTTCATCTCCCCTGCCTGCATCCGACCCTTGGCACAGCAAAACAGAAATCAGAGGACATGCATTTTCCCCATTTCTCTGACAGGGATTAAAAAGCTCTTAATGGGAGCCTGTATGATTTTGGGGAAAAGCCATCACAAATTTTAACACTGAAATGAAAAAGACCTGCGTCTTAGAGAATAAGCAAAGAAAAATCACCAGATCCCAACAGATTCAGTGTTCTAGAAGGGTCCTAAGGAATCAGACAAGTACCTCACTGTGAAAAGATGTCCCGGAACCAGATGGCCCTTACAGATCTCTAGATCACTCGTTCAAGAGGACATTACAAATACTGAAAGAGAGAAATCTTAAAGACCTTAGGTTGAACTGTACAAAATTGCTGACGTTTGATCATTTCAACCCGCAAAATTAGCAGTTTTGTGTGGTTCCACCAAATAGATTGTTTACTAACAAAAAAAACTGAATTCAAGGGCTTTGAAGTGGAAACGGAAATAGATCTAATGGATATATAAGAAATAAAAAATGAAATAGATATTGCAAAAATACATCAAATGATGTTTGAGAAGTTACCATAGGATTTAAAGATAGAAGGTAAAGAGATTAAGACAATTAGTCAATGGATAAACCAGCTCATGATTTAAAAAGAATGGAGCACATGGAAGAAAGCTTTAGCAAAGGATCTGCTTAAAAAATCCCCTTGCCACTTCATGCCCACCAGGATGACCAAAAAGACAGATGATAACAAGGGTTGGCAAGGGTATGGGGAATCTGGAGCCCACAGTGTTGGTGGGAATGTAAGATGGTGCAGCCAGTTTGGAAAACAGCCTGGTAGTTCCTCAAAAGTTTAAATAAACAGTTAGAACCTAACAATTCTGCTCCTAAGTATGTAAGAGAAATGCAAAAAAATACATATTATGTACAAAAATTTGCACGCGAATGTTCATGGCGATATTACTCATAATAGTCAAAAAGCAGGAACAATCCCAAGGGCCACCAACTGATGAATAAGCCAAAAGTGATACATTAATATGAAGGAATATTATTCATCCATAAAAAGGAATGAAATATATTTTTATTTTTAAATTTTTAAAAATACTTTTATTGGTGCATTATAGTCTCACATTATAATGTAGTTCACAGCGATAGTGACATACATGCACAGAGCACTTGGTGGGCTTTCCCCTGACTTCCTCTCCATTCCCCCCTTCTCCATACAGGGTATTGAGACTGACGTTGGAATTCTCACATATGTACATAATGTCAATGGAAGGGATTCCTTCATTGATTCTCCCTTCCTCCTCCCCCTTCCCTTAGACCACCTCCCTGGCTCCACTGGAGTTTCTCCTCCATTATCTAATGCACCTCTGGTATCCCAATTATTCCCCTAGCTTCCGCATATGAGAGAAAACATGTGACCTTCATTTTCTACGACTGGCTAATCTCACTTGACAATGTTCTCCAGGTCCACCTATTTTCCTGCAAGTGACATTTTGTTCTTCTTGACTGCTGAGTACAATTCCATTGTGTGTATATCTCATGATTTTGCAATCCATTCATGTGTTGGACACCTAGGTTGGTTCCATAATTTGGTTATTGTAAATTGTACAGCTATAAATATGGATATTCATATATTACTATAACATTCTGATTTCAGTCCCTTTGGAAGGATGCTCAGGGATGGTATGGCTGGATCATATGGTGGATCCATTCCCAAATTTCTGAGGAATCTCCACACTGATCTCCATAGCAGCTGCACTAATTTGCGATCCCACCAACAGTGTAGTAGAGTTCCCATTTCCCTACATCCTCACCAGCATTTATCATTGTTTGACTTCTTGATTGCCATTCTGATTGGGGTTAGATGGAATCTCAGTGTAGTTTTGGTTTGCATCTCCCTGATTGCTAATGATGTTGAACATTTTTTCATATATTTATTGCTATTTGTAGTTCTTTTGTGAACTATTTAGTTCAATTGCCCATTTCTTTATTGGGTTATTTGTGGGGTTTTTCAGTGTAAAGTCTTTTAAGTTCCTTGTATATTCTAGATATTACTCATCAGAGGAAGAGCTGGCAAAGATCTTCCATTCTATAGACCCTCTCTTTAGACTCTTGCTTTCCTTTGATGAGCTTAAACTTTAATGCCATCCCATTTATTAATTATTGTTTTAATTTCCTGAGCTTTGGGGTTCTTATTGAAGAAGTTTCTTCCTGTGCCTATATGTTGGAGTGTTGGACCTATGCCCTCCTCCAGCAACTTCAAATCTCTGGTCTAATTTCCAAGTGTTTGATCCATCTCAAGTTAACTCTTATGCAGGCTGAGGGGTAAGGATTTAATTCCATTTTTCTACAAATGGATACATTTTCCCAACACCATTTGTTGAAAAGGCTGTCTTTTCTCCAACATATGTTTGGCACCTTTGTCAAAAATCAATTGGCTATGTGTGTGGGGATTTGTTTCTGTATCTTATATTCTATTCCATTGGTCTGTGTTTCTGTGCCAATACCATGTTGTTTTTACTATTATAGCTCTATAGTATAATTTGAAGTCAGGAATTGTGATGCCTCCTGCATGGTTCTTATTGATGAAAATTGCTTTGGCTATTCTGGTTCTTTTTCTCGATATGAAATTTAGGACTGATTTTTCTAGGTCTGTGAAGAATGACATTGGTATTTTGATAGGGATTGCATTCACTCTATAGATCACTTTTGGTAGAATGGCCATTTTGATATATTTATTCTGCCTATCCAAGAGCAAGGGAGCTCTTTCCATCTTCTAAGATCTTCAGTTTCTTTTAGTGTTTTATAATTTTCATTGTAGACATCTTTTAACTCTTTGGTTAGATTTATTCATAGGTATTTTATTGTTTTTGAGGTTATTGTGAATGGAATTGTTTTCCAGATTTCTTTCAGTAGATTCATGGTTGTCATATAGAAAATCTAACTTTTTAAAATTGATTTTGTATCCCACTACTTTGCTGAATTTTTAAATGAGCTCTAGGAGTCTTTTGGTGTCTTCTAAATATAGGAACATGTCATCTTCAAGGAGAGATAATTTCAGTTCTTTTCCTATTTGAATTCCTTTGACATCCCTCTCTTGCCTTATTGCTTTCGCAAGAGTCTCAGACTATATTGAGAAGGAGTGGTGATAGTGGGCATCCTTGTCTTGTTCCTGATTTTAAAGGGAATTGCTGAAGTTTTTCCCTATTCAATAGGATGCTGGCTTTGGGGTTATTGTATATTGCCTTAATGATGTTGAGGTAAGTTCCTTCTATTCAGATTTTCTGGAGTTTTAACATGAATGGGTGTTGGATTTTGTCAAATGATTTTTCAGCATCTATTGAGATGATCATGTGGTATGTCCTTAGTCTATTTATGTGGTGAATAACATGTATTGATTTGTGTATGTTAAACCAGCCTTGCATCCCTGTAATGAAACCAACTTAGTTATGGCATACAATTTTCTTGATGTGGTTTTGAGCGTGTATTGCTAGTATTGTTTAGAATTTTTGCATCTATGTTCAATGATATTATAGTCAAAATATTATAGTAACACATGCACATCTGTGTTTAAAGCAACATAATTCATAATAGCCAAATTACAGAACTTAGGTATTTGTCAACAGACAGATGAATGGCTAATGAAAATGTGGTATACATACACAATGGAGTTTTACTCAGCTGTAAAGAAAATTATGTCATTTGCAGCAAAATTGATAGAACTGGAAAATATTATGCTAACTGAGATCAGCCAGTCTCAGAAAGTCAAGGGCCAAATGTTTTCTTTCATATGTGGAAGCTAGAGAGAAAATAGGAAATAAAAGACTTTAGATAAATGAGGAGCCAGTAGAATAGTGGAAGGGGACTTGGGGGAGGGAAATGGGGAGGGAAAAGAGAAAAACTGATAAAGGAAACAGTTCAAATAATGTTAGGTCCCTATGCAAAGGTATCACTACCAATCTCACTAATAAATAAAAGGAGGGGTGGAACCTAAAGGAAAACACAGCAAGATCTCATGTTGGGGTTCATGTATGTTTGTATCACTTTGACCTCACTATGATGTGTAATTACAGTGTACCAATAAAATTTAAAAAATCAGTACATATTTTTTAAAAGTAATGAGCTACTGACACATGTTACAACATTGATGAATCCTGAAAGCATTATGCTAAGTGAAAGAAATCAATCATAAAAGACCACAGAGTATATGATTCCATTACCTGAAATGTCTAAAACAGACAAAGAATTAGAGAAAAAAGGTAGTACACTGGTGGTTGTCTGGGGCTTGAGGGAAGAAGCTGGGGAATGCTAATGTGTATGGGTTTTTATGGGGGAAAGGGATGAAATTGTTTTAAAATCTAGGTGATGGTTACAATACTACAAATATATTAAAAGTGATTGGATTGAACATATTAATAGGTGAATTTTATGTTATGTGATTTATACCTATTATTTTAAAAACATTACCTTGGTCAAATAGGATTTTACGTTTTAAGGTCCCATTAAATTTCCAAACCATTAATGAAAAAGAAAAATGAAAATATATTCCGATAAATTATTACTATTTCTTTTTTTTTTTTTTTTGCGGTACCGGGGATTGAATGCAGGGGCATTCTACCTCCGCACTATGCCCCCGGCCCTATTTTTTTTTATACTTTATTTTGAGACCGGGTCTCACGAAGTTGCGGAGGGCCTCACTAAGTAGAGAGAGACAGACAGGGAGAGAGAGAGAGAGAGAGAGAGAGAGAAAGAGAGCGAGCATGCACGTGCACCTGCGCTCGCGTGCGCGAGCTGAGGCTGGCCGCAAACCAGGATCCTCCGGTCTCCGCCTCCCAAAGTACTGGGATTACAAGCGTGCACCACCACGCCCGGCTACTATTACTATTTTTATTTCAAGGAAAGAGTGAACATCTTATAAATCCAGGTAGAAAATCCAGATTATCTAGAAAGGAAACGAGTGCATCAGTTTTCTCTTAATTCAAAACTCCAGAAGAACATTCCCTGGGAGCCTGGTTTCCAGGGCTAGGGGCTATTGTGCATGTGTGAGAATACTAGAAAAACGTCCCCACACAATCAGATACTTAATCCCTCCACACTCTCCTGCCTAAAACAGTAACTTGATGGATTCTTCTACCTACCAAATAAAGACTTGAGAAAATAAAGATCCCAAAGCATGAGATGTCATCTATAAGAACAGGTTTACAGCACTGTAGAATGAACATGGAGCTGAAAAGACAGACCAGCTCTCAACAAGGTAGCGAGACCCTGTTTCAAAATAAAAAAATAAAAAGGGCTGGGGGTATGGCAGCGGTGGCTGAGAGGAATTTGGGTGATAATGGGCAATCTATTTACACCCCAACAAGATTCCTTGTAGCTATTATTGAACACCCATTGTATGCAGGTACCTGACTAAACAATTGTGCTCATCACATTTTGGCTTCTCCACCCTACTAAGGAAGTCCTGTCACTTCCATATTGCAGAGGAGGAACCGAGGCTTACAGCAGGGTTTGTCCATGTCAGCATGATCGGCATGAGGCCAGGTCATTCTTTATGATAGGGGCTGTGCCGTGCATCGTGTTCATTTAGTAGCGTCCCTAGCACGAGATGCCAGTAGCATCTCCATACATTGCCAAATGCCCCACAGGGAGCAAATCAGCCCGGTGTAAATCGACCACTGCCTTAGAGTGAGTTAACAGTCTACCCAGTTCAGAGCCAGGCCCAAAGCCAAGTGTTGCTCTAAAGTGAAAAAACAGTGGCTGAGTTAAGAGAACTACTCTACGATTCTAGAATCCTGGCTCTTTGCACCAACTAACAGCTTTATAACCTTGGCTGATGGTGTATGTCTTGCCCATGAGGCCTTTCTCCACAGTGACCGACGTGGCGGCTGGGTTTAGGAAGCGGAAAACGATGTAGTTGGCTCTCTGGAGCGTCCAGAGGCGAGGCACGCAGAGAAGAACAAAGCCTCTTTGAACTCACACTGCTTCTGCCTCATCAAATAGGATTCCTCTGAGCTCTTGAAGGGCTCTTAATAGGATTTCAGTCTCTCATCAGGAAAGACTCAGTTCTTTTTCCTTAATGAGGCAGGTTGTCCAGTTAAAATGATAGATTGTCCTATGAGTAGGATTGTCACTCGGCATCGCTTTTAGTGCCTAGACCCCGAGAACAATTTCAAAGCGTAAATGGGACAATTATCAGGGAGGAGGGTCTTAGGGTTCTTCATCCAGGTCACCTGGCACACTCCAGAAGGTCAAATTAGTTAAATATTTAACCTAAGCCAGAGGAGATTCAGGATGTTAAAACTGCTGCTTCTGAAAATCCTGCCATGCCTTCTAAGAAACCCGTACTAATTCAGACTAATTATAAAGAATTTTTATCAGAATTATTGATGTTTCAAAAATGTAGCTCTATGCTTTACAGAGTACAACAAAAACGTCTACCAATAATGCCAAAGATTCAACTAGAACTGCTTTAACAGACGCATTAATACTTTTTGAGAGAGCATATTTAAAAATTTTACATAGACCTTAAAACTTTAGATCTCTAATTAAATGATCAGAAATTATGAATTATTGGTCTGGCTCAATCCATTTTATTATAAATATTTTATGTCAAATTCTTATTGTATGAACAGCCCCTGACTTTATTAGTACAGGCAAGTTGGAAGTATATACATTTCTGAATAGCATGATGAATATGTTGATTAGATTACTTTATAGTTCTTGTTCTTTAACCAGAGACCTCCTGCCCTTGATAAAATGATTTTTCCACTGGAAATGGAGAATTCCAACTAAGCCATGTTACGAAATGCCTGATTTACCATCTCAGACACCAAGTTGACACAAAAAAACTAAAAGCTAAAACTTGTGAGATCTACAATCAACTTAGGATTTCAACTATATCTTTCCAACAGGCTGAAGACAAAGTATGAAATCAGGAAAAACAGGGTCTCAGATGATGCAGGATTCTCAAACTTCCTGGACTGGGGACCTCTTCAGTAGAAAAAAAAATATGCAACTCATTCATTAAAATGTCTAGTTGGCCCTGTAAAGCCATTCATTCTTCCATTCAACACACTTTTCAACATTTACTTTATATCAGACACAGGGCTGGGTTCTGAAATAATGTCTAGTTGCTTGACTGCCTGTCATATTAATGGTTTTTAAAAATTCCATGTGACTCGACAGTAACTATTTTTCTCTATTATAATTTTATCTTTTTTTCCCAGGAGAAATACCTGAAATTTAAATATTCAGTGGCTCTAGGGAAGGATCCCATACTTTTATTATTAACAATTATTAACAATGCACCCAGCAGAGTGTGATGCCTTCAAAGTCCACATGGGGGCGCTTCACATTCATTGTTCTTTATCCTTGGTCCAGACACCCGTCACGTCACCTGATCTCAGAGAGTGGCCAAATTCCAACTCCTCAGCCCTAAGCAGAAACCAGATTCTATGATAACATTTAGCACAAAAAATGATGTTGCTCTTATGAGATGGTCCTGGAGAAATTTCAAATGTTTAACATCATTGGTGAAATTATCACTTATAAATCACATGCATGTTCAGCTCAAGAGACCAGCTCCCAGGACTTCTGGACATTTCTCTCAAGTCAACATTAATCTTAAATTCTAATGTTTGATGTGGATTCACCTTCTGATGGTCATACAAAAAGAAAAAAATTGCATCTTCACTCACAGTTTCTAGAAATTTCCTAAGTATACCATGAAATACGGAGATAAAAGCAGTCCACTCTAATAGGCGATTTCAATGCCCTCTGGGTTCTTCTATCTTGTGCCTACCTCTCCACCACATTCCCAGCCACCCCCACCTCTGTGCTGGAGTCACTAAGACAGATGGCCCCATCACTAAATCATGCTTTAATCAATCTGTGTGTTTACTCATTCAACCAAAATGCATTAAGGGTTTTGATACGTTATTCCTACCATAGGTGTGGGAGAAGCAAGGATAACTAAAATGGATAACTAAAGCAATTTCCCATCCCTCCACGAGGAGTTTTGAGGAGAGAGATGAGTACGAGCTCTATCGATTAGAATGTGCTAAACGCAATGAACAGGGTGAAGATACCCAGAGATGGAGCACTTAAGCCTTCCTCGAGTGGCCTTGGAAGACTTGTGGCACAGTCTTGATGGAACCTAAAGACAACAGGAGATGACTTGTGCTCAGTCCTGGGAGTGTGGGGAGGAGGAAGGAGCTCAGGACCATGGGTGAAACAGTATGAGGCGGGGATGGCAAAGGATACAGCGGAGAAGGCAGGCCAGGTAGGACCTCATTTGGAAAGTGAGAATACCAGGTAGTAAGGAAAGGATTTTCTTCAGATGGCTGATCGGAACCATTTGTACTTTAGGAAGGCACGCAGTGCAAAGATGGGCTCATGTGGAAAGTTGCTGACTGCCTCCTCTATTAACTGAGCCTCTACTAATTGAGAACGGCAATTTAAAAAATGTTTCCTGAACTTCCTTGCTTCAAAAGTAGAGTTTTGGGAATAAGGCTTCTGGAAAAGCTCTTTATAGGAGGGCTGACTGCATGATTTGTTCTTTGGCTCTTGTTACCCTCCTTCTTGTCACTCCCAGGAATGTGGATGGAATGGCAGTAGCAACCGCATCCATCTTGCTATCGGGACACAGCCTTGAGGATGCAAGCCACATGCTGAGAACAGCAAGGCAGAAACAGATCGTCCCGTTTTTCATGGAGATGCCTCGGAAGTTGGCTTGGCTCCAGACCTCCTTTAAGGGAAAGATACATCTCTATTTCGTTTAGGCTGCTATGATCTGTTTTCTATCATAGGCAGGAGAAACTTATAACTGGTAAGGAGAGAAAACGAAGCTCTAGGTAAAGAGATGCATCCTCAGGTTTCTGCATGAAGACAGGGAGTGGCCTAACTCAGTAGTACAAGAGACGGGGGGAGTGTATAAACTTGAGAAATATTAGTGAGCCAGCATAAATAAGATTGGCAATTGGAAGCAGTTGATGAGGGGGATTTGAATTTCAAGATTCTGCTTTTAGACAGTGGAGATAAATTACCATCTGTTTACAACAAACTTTCAAGATATTTGAATTTGAAACTTTCAATGGAAAACTCAGAATCCCCTCCAATCTTTGCTCAACTTTCAACCATGTTATATATTACATGTTACATGTTATGCAACATGTAATAAATTTCATAAGGTTTTGAGTAAATTTTTGAATTATCTCAAATAACATCCCCAAGCATTTTGAAGTATAATAGTCTATAATTTCAAAGGGAAATTACTTTAGCTATTTTACTTAAGAATTGTGAGCTGGGCATGGTGGTACATGGTGGTACAATTTAGTGAGGCCCTCAGCAACTTAATGAGACCCTGTTTCAAAATAAACAATAGGACTGGAGGTATAGCTCAAAGGTAGAATGCCCCTGGGTTCAATTCCCAGTACCAAAAAAAGAATAATTGAGTGGTATAAAAAATTCCATGGTGGAGTTACTTCCCTGAATTCTTAGCCCCTTTCCAAGTAAAACATAACTGGAAAAGTGAGAAAGGTAACAACATCAGTAGCTTAATTCTTACCTTTTTGTCAATGGGAAGCTACCTATCCTATAGATAGCTAAGACATCTTCAGGTATATAAATCCATAGATTATCACAGCATTTATACTTCTCTGGGGACTCTGGGGAGGCAGGTAGATTCAGGAGATGCAGAAAGGTGACTGGTTTTAGATATTTCCTCTATTCCTGAAACTGTGCCCAATTTGGCATGGTTGAATCTTGTATATCTTTTTTTTTTTTTTTGGTACTGGGATTGACCCCAGGGGCATTCTACTTCTGAGTCACACCCCCAGCCCTTTTATTCTTATTTGGAAACAAGGTCTTGTTAAATTTTTGAGGCTGGCCTCAAGCCTGCGATCCTCCCCTCTCAGCATCCCAAATCCTGGGGTTTCAGGTGTTGCACCACCACACCCAGCTAATCTTGTATATCTTCTGAGGCCCATCTCTAATGTTCTCTTTCCCACGAAGCCTGTTGTGACCACTAATGCTGGAAGCAGCTCTGTCTTCTCTAAATTTGCATGCTTTTAAGATGTCACTGGATACCTTTACTCAATAGTTGATTTAACTGAACTAATTTGACCAGTTAGGAACCTTGTGTGTATTGTATCCACAAAACCTATTATCTCACTTCTGGGAAAAACTCGCCTTGATCTGGGGTTTTCCTTTTCTTCCATATTTAGGAGACAAAAAAATAGGTTTTTTTGCATTGCAGAAACACATCGATGTATTACCTAGGAAAGCACTCAATACTACGAAATTTACCGATGACAAACTTTGCTCTCAACACCGTGTTGAGTCTAATCATTTTGCTTTGCAGTCTTCTAGGAAGGAGATAGAAGACATGAAAGAACAAGGAATTTAGTCATTTCATTGCCTGAACTGGAAAGATAATAGGACAGGAGGTAGAGGCCATTTGACGTGGGTCACCTCCTCAAAAACTTTGGGACATGAGAAGAATTGCTATGAGTGCTACACAAGGGACGGAAAAGTCATTTTGTACTTTAATTCGGCAAGTGTTTGCTGAGCATCCTCTCAATTACATGGCACATAAGGAGCTGTGTGAACCGACTCTATCAGCAGGTAAGAGCTGTCCTGAAAATTCAAGGGGTTTTGTGAGACACTTGTTAGACTGGTGGTTACTTGAAATTGGCTATGGTTGAAGTATTTATACCACAGGGAATCAGCAAACACCACAAATCGAGGCTCTTACTTCCAGGAAGCCAGCTTACCAGCACACTGCTGGGAATATAGTCATGAGTAACACACATTTTGAATCTGGGTGTGGTGGTGCACGTCTGTAATCCCGGCACTTGGGAGGCTGAGACAGGACAATCACAGGTTGAAGACCAGACTCAGCAACTTAGCTAGACTTTCAGCAGCCTAGTGAGACTCTATTTAAAAAAAATAAAAATAAGAATAAATATGGCCAGGCATGGTGGTGCACGCTTGTAATCCCAGTACTTTGGGAGGCGGAGACCGGAGGATCCGGGTTCACGGCCAGCCTCAGCACGCGCTCTCTCTCTCTCTCTCTCTCTCTCTCTCCCTCTCCTTCTCTCTCTCTCTCTACCTAGTGAGGCCCTCCACAACTTCGTGAGACCCGGTTTCAAAATAAAGTATACAAAAAAAAAATAGGGCCGGGGGTGTGGCGCGGAGGTAGAACGCCCCTGCGTTCAATCCCCGGTACCGCAAAAAAAAAAAAAAAAGAATAAATAAAAAGGACTAGGGGTATATCTTGGAGGTAGAATGCTCCTGGGTTTAATCCCCAGTACCACAAAACAACAACTACAACAACAATAGAAGAAAGAGAGAGATGCATTTGGAATCCTTGGAAGCCTGCTTCGGAGTTATGGGGTTAGAAAAGTTCTGACCCATGGTCAGAACACAGCAGCACACACCGAGCTCCACTCTACATGTTAAGATACAGAAGGCTCAATCCTGAACAGCACCATAGTAACAGAAGTAGAGACATAAAACCGTGCGGCCTGTAAGAATATAACAAGATCCAAGGACACAGTACAAAACAACTCTTAGGACATTATCTCTGACAATACAGGTGGAGATTTTTAAATTCTTGAATTGCAAACTAGGTAATAATTCTGCATAGCATGTTCACTTTTCCATGGATGGACAATGAATTAGGAAGAGAAATCTCTGGAGGTAACAATGGCCAGGGAGTTGCAGGAAGTGAGCCCGGGAGTGGCCAGAGGTCTCGCTGGACGGTGATCTGCTAAGTCTAGGTTCTAGGGCACAGTCTTTTAGAAAGGCCCCTCCTGAGCCATAAGGGACCCCAAGTGCAGAATCCATACAATCCATTGGTGACCTCAGACATCTGGAGGGGAATTCCACTTCACATGGACCCGGGCTGTACTGACTCCGGGTCCCTAGGGAAAACAAATCCTCCTTAGAAAGATGCGACCCTGTCCCAGATCTCAGAGAAATGACAAAAGACTCTGAAAATACAAGCTCCCAAACAAGAAAAATACAGACATAAGAAAAAGTTATCTTAAGAGGAAGCAGAAAAAATTTATAACAGGCCATATCTATTAAGATTTCAGATATGATTATCAGGTGTAGTATATAAATAGGCATGCTAAATTATGTTTAAAAAAGTAAATGAGGATCAAGAGATGAGCGAGAGTCTATTAATAAGATTTGAAAACATGTAGAATTTCTGGGAATAAAAAGAACTGCTTAGATTTTTAAATCCCATGGAAAGGTTAAAGGGCATAATAATGTCGGATGAAGGTGGTGGAGCACGTCTGTCATTCCAGTACGTCGGAGGCTGAGACAGGAGGATCATAGGTTTGAGGACAGCCTCAGAAATATAGCAAGACCCTGTTTCAAAATAAAAATGAAATAGGAGCTGCGAGTGATGGTGCATGCTTGTAATCCCAGTACTTGGAAGGCTGAGAGAGGAAACTGCAACCTCAAGGTTAGCCTCAGCAAAACAAAAATAAGACAAAACATTTCAAAACAAAAGTTAAAAATACAGGCTGTGGGTGTATCTCAGAGGTAGAATGACCCTGGTTTAAATCCCCAGTACCAAATTAATTAATAATAATAAGAAGAAGAAGAAGAAGAAGAAGAAGAAGGAGAAGGAGAAGAAGAAGTAGTTAGATGAAGAAGTTCTTTGTGAGCTGAAAGGTATATCTATATTTTAGGGACTCATTTTTACAGTCAGATATAATTTGTTAAATATCCCTTTAATGAGGAATTATAGCCCACAAGCTTCTTTTTCCTTTAAGAATACTCTTGCTGGGCACTGTAGAGCACACCTATAATCCCAGTACTTGGGAGGCTGAGACAGGAGGATTGCAGGTTCAAGGAAATCCTCAGAAACTTAGTGGGACCCCTGTTTCAAAATTAAAAAAAAAATAAAATAGAGCTGTTGTGTGTGTGGGGGGGGAGTAGCTCAGAGGTAGAACAGCCGTGGGTTCAACCCCCAATACCACACAAACACACAAAATTCTTATTTCATGCTCATTCTTTATATTTCCAAATTTTTTATTATGAAAAGGTTTAAAATACAGGATGGTTGGAAGTAAAAAATAGCACACTGTATATGCATGTGCATGTGTGTTATACATATGTTTTATATATACACACAAATATATATTTTCAGAATTACCTGAAAGATGCAAATGCCATCTTCACCCTTAAATATTTTGGCACACATCTAGGTTAAGAGGTAGACAATGTGAGATTATAAGGTATAACAGATTGAGTTAGAAGGTCTAACAAACATCCAACTAGAATTCATAGGTGGCCGCGGAGGAGATGCAGTACTGATAGGGATAATGGTATGATTCAGATTTTGATGGTCTTATAGTTTAGATCATTTTTTAGAGTGGAGAAAAGAGAAATTGTAAGATTCAGAAAATCCAATGAAAAGAAGTACAATAGGTAAGTTGCAGAACACCAATGAAAAAAGTATCTTAAAACCAACTAGAAATTCTCAAAAGCAGAATCATTCAAAGGAAAGGCAGACAGACAGACCCCGACTTGCCAGACATCTCCACAGCTCCAGAAGAAGCAAGCAAACATTGAGACAGTATGTTAAAAGTGCTGGCCAATTTAGGGAGACTCTGTCTCAAAATAAAAAATAAAAAGAGCTGGCAATGTAGTTCAGTGGTAGCATGCCCCTGTGTTTAATCCCCAGTACTGGGGGTGGGAGGAGAAAGTACTGGGAGGAAATGGTACCTACCTAAAATTTTATAACTGCCAACAATATCTTTCAAGAATGAAGTTGAGCCTTAGCTGAGTGAGATCAGCTAAGATCAATCCAGAATGTGAGATGTTTTATAAGACAACTGAATTTAAAAAATCAATTCATAAAAAAGTGAGAACACAATTTTATGTTTAAAGTGACTAAAGAAATTTAATAGCCATATATAATGTGACCCTTATAAAGCAATAAAGTTAGAAAAAACATGCTATTAAAGTATTGTGGAAGCAATTTGAAAAAATTTGAATATGTATAAGATATTAGATATTATGGAATTGTCAATGTTTCCTCAGTGTGATAGGAGTATTATGGTTATGTAGAATAATATCCTTATTTTTTGGAGATGCATGATGAAATATGTAAGGATAAAATGTTATGATATATGCAGCTTGTTTCAGATGGTTCAGCAAACAAATTGCTTCAGTTTAAAAAACCTAAGTGTGAGGACGAGGAAGGAGCGGAGTAGGATCCGGAGGGAGATACCAGGCGCTGTGTGCATGTGTGTTTCTATCCCTCTGAACCTCATTATGATGTATAATTACAATGCACTAGTAAAAGTATATTAAAAAGTAAAATTACCAATCAGAATTTTTTGTGGTATTGGGGATTGAACCCACGGGTGTTTTACCTCCAAGCTATACCCCAGCTCTTTTTATTTGTTTTATTTTGAAACAGGGTCTCACTAGGTTGCTGAGGCTGGTCTCGAACCTGCAATTCTCCTGTCTCAGCCTCCCAAGTACTGGGATTACAGGCGTGTGCCACCATGAAATAAAATATGTATACTATTTTTTATTTATGCTGTTCTTTTAACCATTCCATATTTTAAATATTTCTATAGTAGTTGGATATACAAAGAATATTGAGCATGGTATTGGCATGAAAACAAACTCATATAGACCCAGGCATGGTGGTGCATGCCTGTAATCCCAGTACTTGGGAAGCTGAGGCAGGAAGATCGCAGGTTTGAGGACAACTTCAGCAATGTAGTTGAGACCCTATTTCAAAACAAAACATCAAAAGGGCTGGGGATGTAGTTTGGAGGTAGAATGACCCTGGGTTCAATCCCCAGTAAGACAAAAAAGAAAACAAAAAATCTCATAGACCAATGGAACAGAAGATACAGAGACAAATCTACACAGCTAAAAACCAACTGATTTTTGACAAAGGTGCCAAATATATGTGTTGTTGAGAAGGCAGCCTTCTCAACAAATGGCACTTGGGAAATTGGCTATCCATATGCAGAAGAATGAAACTAGAACCCAATCACTCATCCTGCAAAAAAAGTCAACTCAAAATGAATCAAAAACTTAGAAATTAGGTCAGACTTTGCAATTACTAGAAGAAAACATAGGACCAACTCTCCAACATACTGGTTCTGGCAGAGACTTCCTCGATAAGACCCCCAAAGCTCAGAAAGTAAACTGAGAATCAATAAATGGGATAACATAAAATTAAATAGTTTCTGCACAGCAAAGGAAACAATCAAGAATATGGAGAGTCTATGAAATGGGAGAAAATCTTTGGCAGCTACTCTTCTAAAGAGGACTAATATCTAGAATATATTTTTAAAAAACTGCCAGGTGTGGTGGTACACACCTGTAATCCCAGTACCTGGGAGGCTGAGACAGGAAAATTGAAGGTTTGAGGATAGCCTCAGCAACGTAGTGAGATTCTCAGCAACCTAACAAGATCCTGCTTCAAAAACAAAAAAATAGAAAGGGCTTGGGGTATAGCTCAGAGGTAGACTGCCCCGGGTTCAATCTCTAGTGCCACACACACACACACACCTCAGAAAACTTCACACACATACACACACAATTAATGGGCAGTTGAACTGAATAGACATTTCTTAAAATAAATACAAATGGCCAACAAATATATAAAAATGTTCAGTGTCATTAGCCATCAGAAATGCAAATCAAAACTATACTGAGATTCCATCTAACTCCAGTTAGAATAGCAGTCATCGAGAATACAAATAATAATAAATGCTGGCAAGGATATGGGGAAATAGGAACTCTTATATACTGTTGGTGGGATTGTAAATTAGTACAAATACCATGGAGGTTCCTCAAAAGACTAGGAATGGAACCACCATAAGATCCAGCTATACCACTCCTGATATTTTTCCAAAAGAATTAAAGTCAGAATGCTATAGTGATGTGTGCACACCCATGTTTATGTCAGCATAATTTACAATGGCCAGGTTATGTTCCAACTTAGGTGTCCATCATAGAAGAATGGATAAAGAATATATACCCACACAGTGGAGTTTTACTCAGCCATTAAGAACAAAATTATGTCATTTGCAGGAAAGTGGAACTAGAGATCATACTAAGTGAGATCAGACTCAGAAAACCAAGGGTCACATGTTTTCTGTCATATTTGGAAGCTAGAGAGAAAACAGGAAAGAAAAGGGACCTCATAAAAATGAGGACAGACCAGCAGAAGAGTGGAGAGATCAGGGGAGGGAGAAGGGGAGGTTTGAGGAAGGAAACAGACCAAATAATCTTATGTTTGCATCTGACTGTATTACTATCAATCACACTAGCATGTATGGAGGGGAAGGGGAGAGAGTGCGATGGAGAGGGAAACACAAGAGATATTGTATGCATGTGTGAATGTATCACTTTGAATTTTATTACAATGGGTAACTATATAGTACACCAGTTTAAAAAGATTTTTCAGACAAAAAAAGGAGTTTGTGAACTATAATTCCTCACTGAAGTATTATCTAAAAAATTGTATTCAAGGTGGAATAATGAAATAGTTAACACATGAATATCTAAACAACCATTAACTGGGTACAAGAAAGATAATGATTTCTAACTTAAGGAGTTAAACTGCTAATTGATTAAGCTAAATACCTGGACCAGGATAGCACCTAGCCTGGGAGAGGAAGACTAACATTAAAATAGCCGAGGATTCTTGGGTTAGTCAGGAGGAGGGTAAATATGTTAACTTATACTTAATGATGCATGTTAAAATCTTAAGGATAACCATTAAAAGAAAATTGGAAATATAGCTTTCAAACTTATATGAGGTGAAAATTGTCATGAGAAAAAATCTGATTAAAAAAGGAAGCCAAATGTACAAAAAGAATTGGGAAAAGCATGACAAACAGAAAACACAAAACAAAATGATACAAATCAAATCAAATATTTTAGCACAATAATTGAGAATAAAGTCAAGCCTCTTTTTAAAAAAAGTCGATCATTTTCTAACTTGATTAAGAAATAATCCAGTGTATGTTTACGTAAAAGATTCCTAAAACTGAGAAGTGATCCAAAAAAAGGATTGAAAAAGTATTTCATCTATACACTAAACAAAGCTAGTGTAGCTGTATTAATATCAGATGAAATAGATTTTTAAGCTGAAAATCATTAGAAAAGTTTAGAAAGGTAAGTATAAAAGTTTGTCCCCAGGAAGATATACTGAATCTAAATTTGTAGGTCTTATTAAGACAGTTTATATAAGAAAATAAAGATCGATTGATGCTGCTGAGCATCTTTCCATGTACTTACTGTAACCCATCTACTCTCTAGTGAAAAGTGTATTTCGAATCACTTGCCCATTTATTTAGTTGGGTTGCTTTCTCATTATTTGGGATTTGAAAGTTCTGTCTACATTCTGGATATGAATCCTTAATTAGATATGGGATTTATAAATGTTTTCTTGCACTCTGTAGCTTGTCTTCTTCATTCTCTTCATAGAATCTTTTGAGTAAAAGGTTTTAATTCTGATGAAGTCTAATCTTTTTGTTCTTTGGTGGGTTGTTCCTTTGGTATTATATTTGAGAAATCTTTGCCTGCTCTAAGTTCACAAAATTTTCTCCTGGAAATTTTATACTGTATGATCCATTTTGAGGTAAATTCTGCATATTGTGTGAGGTAGCTTTTTTTTTGCGGTACTGGGGATTGAACGCAGGGGCGTTCTAGTGAGGTAGTTTTGAAAGTACATTCTTTGCTTAGAGATGTGTCTTGGTGTTCAAAACACTTGAAGAACACTTTCTATTAACATTTACAGACCATCTACCCAACAACAGCACAATGAACAGTATTTAAGTTCATAAAACATAAATTTGAAAGCACTGAAATAATACACAGCATGTTTTCTGACCACAAAGAAATTAAGTTAGAAATCAATAACAAAGATGTTTGGAAAGATTTCCAAATACTTGGAACTTGAGGATCACTTGGAAATAACTCACTAGCCAAAGGAAAAAAAATCACAAGAGAAATTAGAAAATAATTTGAACAAAATAAAAATGAACATACAAATTATTAAAACTCATGGATTTGCCAAAATCAGAAAGTAGAAGGCAATTTATAGCATTAAATGCTTATGATAATATAAAACATCTTAAATCAGTGATCTAAATTCTACCTTAAGAAGCCGGGCATGGTAGCACACACTTGGAATACCAGTACTTGGAAGCAGGGTCAAAAGATTGCAGGTTCAAGGCCAGCCTCAGAAACTAAGCAAAATACTCAGACCTAGACTGTTTCTAAATTTAATTTTTAAGCAAAGGAGATGGGTTGTAGCTCAGAGATAGAATGCCCCTGAATTCAATCCCCAATAACAACCAAAACACAACACACACACACTACCTTAAGAAACAGGGGAATGAAGCAAATGGAACTCACATGAACAAAATAAAGGATATTTGAAAGAGCAGAGTACAGTCATATAGTCGCGCTTAGAGCGTATTTATTCACAATGCCTGAAAGATAGCATTGACCGATGAGTGGTTAAACCAAATACAGTATATACATATAATGGAATATTAGTCAGCCTTACAAAGGAAGGACATTCTGACACTTATTTCAATGTGGATCTTAATTATACTACATAAAATAACCAGTCATAAGAAGTGACTGTATAACTCAATTATATGATGTACCCAGGGTAGTTGAACTCAGACAGAAAACAGAATGGGGTTTTGCCAGGGGTGGGAAGAAGGGATGGAAGGATTTCAGTGGGTACAGAGTTTCAGGCTTGTAAGATAAAAAGAGCTCTGGAGATTGGCTGTACAGAATGTGGATGTACTTAACACTACTGAATTATACACTTAAAAATAATTAAGATAAGCTGGGTGTGGTGGCGCATGCCTGTAATCCCAATACTTGGGAGGCTTAGACAAAAAGAGTGCAGGTTCAAGACCAGCCTCAGCAACTTAGAGACCTGGCCCTGGTACCAAAAAAAAAAAAAAAAGGCTGGGGATGTAGCTCAGAGATAAAATCCACCCCCCCAGTTCAATCCCTAGTACCAAAAAAAGGAAAAGTGTTTAAGATAGTAAGTTTTACATTATGTATATCTTACAATTAAAATATCAATAAAAGGAAACTAGCTGGTTGTGGTGTGCATACCCGAAATCCCAATACTTGGGAGGCTGAGACAGGAGGATCACAGGTTCAAGACTAGCCTCAGCAACTAAAACAAGACTCTCAACCTAGCAAGACCCTATTTCAAAACAAAAAATAAAAAGTGCTGGGGGTATAGTTCAGAGGTCAAATGTCCTTGGGTTCAATTTCCAGTACCACAGACACACACACACACACAAAAAGAGAGAAATGGACACTTCACCCATTAGACAAAAACTCCTCACTCCCCCGCATCTTTATTGTGGCTTAGACCATTGAATGCCATTTTCAGTACTGTGAGGTTTAAATCTACCATCTTCATGATTGTTTCCTATTTACCCATTCTCTATTTTTCCCTCTTACTGACTCTTAGTATAACACCTTCATAGTCCCTTTTATTTCTATAACAAACTTATTGGCTATTTTTTTTTTTTTGCGGTACCGGGGATTGAACCCAGGGCATTCTACCTCTGAGCTACAACCCCAGTCCTATTTTTATTCTTTATTTTGAAACAGGGTCTAAGTTGCGGAGGGCCTAAGTAGCTGAGGCTGGCTGTGAACCTGCGATCCTCTGGTCTCAGTCTCCCAAGTACTGGGACTACAAGCGTGAGCCACCATGCCTGGCTTGGCTGTATTTTTTTAATGGTCATATGGGGTTGATAATATACATCCTTTAACTTTCCAGAGTTTTCTTACAAATACTATCATATCGCCTCTTATGTGGCATGAAACCTTACAAAAATACTCTTCCGTTCCCCCTTCTCGGCCTTTGTGCTGTTGCTGTCATACATTTTAATTTTTACATATGTTATAGACACTATAATGTATTCTTATTATTCTCATTTCAAAGAGCAAATTATCATTTTCAAAAAATTAGAAAAAGAATGTTAGACTTCCCCACATATTTCCCATTTCTAGTCCTCGCACTTATTTGTATAGATCCAAATATCCATCTGCTATCATTTTCCTTCTGTTTGAAGATTTTCTTTTAACTTTTTTATAGGGCTATTCTGTTGGCAGTAAATTCTTTTAGCTTTTTTATTGTCTGAAAACCTCTTTATTTGCCTTCATTTTTGAAAGATATTTTTTCTGACCATAGAATCGTTAGATTTTTAAAATTGTTTCAATACTTTCAAATGCCACTCCGTTGTATTTTAGCTTTCACCGTTACCAATGCCATATTCCTACTTGTGTTCATCTGTGTGTAATGTCTTTCTGTTTTTAAGATTTTCCTCTTCGTGGCCATTTTGCCTTTCAATTATGATATTCTCTGGTATTTTCTTCATATTTGCTCTGCTCAACTTCTCTTGGGTTTGAGTCTGCTTCTAGGGTTCATTAATTTGGAAAACTTTATGAACCTGTTTCAAACACTTTTCTTCACCTCCCTCTTTTCTGGGATCCAAATGGCAGGCACGTAGGCCACTACACATTACTCTGGAGCTTACTAATGCTCCGCATATTTTCCACATTTTTTTTCTAGCTTTCATTTTGGGTAGTTCCTATTGCTACAAATCCACTAATCTTTTCTTCTTCACAATCTAACCTGTTAATCCTGCACAAGTTTTTAAATGTCAGTTATTAACTGGGAGTGGTGGCGCATGCCTGTCATCCCAGTACTTGGGAGGCTGAGACAGGAGGATCGCGGGTTTGCGGCCAGCCTCAGCAACTAAGTGAGGTCCTCTGCAAATTTAGCGAGATCCTGTTTCAAAAAAAAAAAAAATAAAATATGGCTGGGGACATAGCTCAGAGGTTGAATGCCCCTGGATTCAGTCTGCAGTACCACACACAAAAATTTTTTCAATTATTTCATTTTTCATCTTTAGAGCTTCAGTTCGGGTCTTTTTAAATGTCATTTCTCTCCTTAACATGTGTTCTTTCCTCTTTTTGAGCATACGAAGTATACTTCCAGTTACTATTTCAATGTGTATGTCTACTAATTCTATCGTTTGTGTCTTTCTAGGTCTGTTTCCATCGGCTGAGCTTTCTCCTGGCTTTGAGTCCTATTTTACTGTGTCTTTGCACATCTGGTAATTTGTGATAGGATGCTAGACATTATAATTTTCTTACTTTCTTGGGAGCTAGATTTTGTGGTATCTTTTCTAGTATTGCTTGACCGTATCTAGAAGGCAGTTAAGTTCTTTGTAATCGATTTATTCATTCACATTTCATTGCTAAGCTTTGTTATGGCAGATCTAGAATGGCCTTTCAGCTAGGGCTAATCTCTCTCCACTACTGAAGAGCTCGACTTTTGATGATGCTATCATCTATTAGAAAGCCTGTCCACTCCAGCTGATAGGAATGAGAACTGGCTTTAGTCCTGGGTGAGCTCCGGAACATTTTTCTCCTCCTCCCTTCTTACAGTTCTGTCCCTTACCCTCAGTGGTTTCCTTACATGCTGCACATCGGTGCTCAGCCACAGACCCACCAGAAGATTCTTGAAGCTCTGTTTTCAGTTGCCTCCTTTCCATCAATTGCTCCATAAATCCTAGCTACACTGACTTTTCTGAACTACGAACTGAGCCAGACTGCTGAGCTCCGAGTTACCCTCCGCCTGCTGTGGCCTGAGGACCTTCTTGAAGTGGTGAACTATTGTACTCTAAAAGCTCACCTGCTTTCCCGCTTTGTTCTAGGAGAGGTTCCCAAACTTATTGGCTTAGTGTACCCTTTTCAGAAAAGTTATTCAGCACCCCCTGAGAGCTACTACTGTTCCTTTATTTTTATTCAACACCCCCCCCCCGTGTAGTACCACCCACTTCAGGAATCTGTGCAGGAGTCTAAGGCATCACTGTACCATGTCCTCTGCTGTCAAAATACCTGAAAATCTTTACATTTTTACACTGAACTATTTTCAAGTATTAAGGCAGGAGTAAATCTTTCTCTCTCTCTCTCTCTCTCTGTGTGTGTGTGTGTGTGTGTGTGTGTGTGTTAGTTCCTGGAGATTGAACACAGGGCCATTCTGCCTCAGAGCTATGCCCCCACCCTATTTTACTTTTATTTTGAAATAGGGTCTGGGTATAAATTGCTGAGGTTGGCCTTGAACCTACCATCCTCCTGTCTCCGCCTCTGAAGTACTGGGATTACTGGCATGTGCCACTGCACCCAGAAACCCAGTCCCTTTTTATCATTCCAGTAATATGCCAAATTTTAAATTATAAGGGCAGGAGAAACAAAGATATTCCTGAAAGAGTATATAGACTTTCCTAACAGATATTAAGACTTATTATAAATAAGTAGTAATAAAGACAGTCTAGTTTTATGAATGGATGAAAATGGACAAATTATAAACCAAGAAACAGATCCATATGTATATGGAAATTTGACCTATCTCTGGGGCAAGGATGATTTAATAAGCAGCATTAGGATTTAATCTGGAGAAAGATTTAATTCATCTCTGCTTCTCACTGTATTTTAAAAAATAAAATCCAGGTGTGGTATTGACTCTTTTATGCCTGGGTAGATATGTCAAAGAATATTAAGTAGCACCATTGTTAATAGCAAGGTGGAAGTAACTCTACTACCCAAACAGGACAGATAACTTTGGTATAGTCACAAAACGAAATACTCTGCGGAGACACAAAGAAATGAATTCTAACCACACGTGGATGGAAATTTGAAGTATTATCTCGAGTGAAAAGTCATAGAATACAGATGACACCATTTTATACAAAGTACAAAATGAGAAAAACTGAAATAAAGATACTCTTTACACTCACACTCATGTGATAAAACTAATGAAAGCTGTAGAATGATAAAAAAAATTTTCAAGAACAGTGGTTACTCTAGTATCAGTGGTTCCCAAACTCATTTGGCTCACTGACCTCTTTTCAGAAAAACAATTACTCAGCAGCCCCCCTGGAAATCTACCTCCTGTAAGTGAATCAACAGCAAGATGCACTGACAAACTTGGGTTCTTCTGCGTCTCCATATTTCATTCCAGCACCTTTGAGGACCTAAGGCTGGTGGGGCAGGAGGGGGGCTGGAGGTAGCAGCAGACAGAAATGGGATTGAAGAACGTGTCGAAAGTGTGCTTGGTTTTTGTAGTGCTCTATTTAAGTTGAACAGCAGGGTTATGAGGGTATTTTACTATCATGCTTCATAGGGTACAATATTACATATATTATTGCTTTGCATGGTAAATGCTTCTTAAAAGCTGAAGAAAAACAAGCCACTCTATTGTCATATTCTTTTTTTTTTTTTTTTTTGCGGTACCGGGGATTGAACGCAGGGGTGTTCTACCTCCGCGCTACACCCCTGGCCCTATTTTTTTTATGCTTTATTTTGAAACCAGGTCTCACAAAGTTGCGGAGGGCCTCACTAGGTAGAGAGGGAGAGAGGGAGAGAGAGAGAGAGAGAGCTGAGGCTGGCTGCAAACCCGGATCCTCCGGTCTCTACCTCCCAAAGTACTGGGATTACAAGCGTGCGCCACCACGCCCGGCCTATTGTCATATTCTTGAGGGCTTTGCAACTCCTAGGACCCCTCACACAGTGGACCCTTAAGAGGCCCTTTCCCACAGGGTGTGGCGGTACAAGCCTGTAATCCCAGTACTTGGGAGGTGGAGGCAGGAGGATCGCAGGCTCAAGGACAGCCCCAGCTACTTAGTGAGGCCCTCAGCAACTTAACAAGACACTGTTTCAAAATAAACTCAGAGGTAGAATGCCCCTGGGTTTAATCCCCAGTACCCCCCCACACACACACACACAGCCTTCTCCTTCTGGTGACCCTCCTTCCATTCTACCCTTAATTATTTCTTTCCACAACCCCCCACCCCCGCTTTTGCACAGTGAGCTCGGGACACATCAAGTCCTGCCCCTCCTCACCATGCAGAAAGTAGTTGTTCTTCAGTTTGCCTGCTTTTTCTTCCAAAATTGCCCTTTCTATCCTCGGATTCTCTAACAGCTTTAGAACAGCAAAAGCAGAAGAGAGTGAATTCTATCCTGAGTGCGGGGAACGGAACGTGGAACAAGAGAGGCATCGATGGTAGCAATTGTGAGACACCCCTCCGGAGTCAACATGTGACAGAGCTGGCCACCCTGGCCAGGGGCTCAGGGAGGTCTGCAGGAAGAAGGCAGCTCAGGAACTGGGCTTTGAAAAGCAGACAGAATTTTGATAGGAGAATGAGCTTTCCCTACAGAAGGGAATGTTATAGGATGAGAAAATGACAGGGTTTTTGGAACACCGGGTCTTTTGGTTTGACTCATTGATGGGGGAAGGAGTAGGTGACAAAAAATTGAATTGGCTTCACATCATGGAGTTTGGGTGGTATATAAAGGAGCTGGCTCCTTACACAGCAGAACAGGAGAAGCCATCGAGGTTGTGGAATAAATATTGGCATAGCCAGAACGCTCTATGAAGACTTAAATGATTACTCATGAGTGCTTACTGTGAACAAGACACTCGATTATATGCACAGGATGGCTGTGGGATACAAAAAAAAAAATAACAAAACCACTTAAGACAGTACCCCCATGCTAGTGGCTCATAATCCAGGGGGATGAAAGAGCATCATCGAGGGGTCAGAGTAAAGCAACGGGACAATTTTCCAGCTTCCCCAAAGCAAGTCTTTTTAGAGCTTGGTTTCCTTTTTTTTTTATTTTTGGTACTGGAGATTGAACCCAGAGGCATTCTACCTTCAAGTTACACCACCAGTTCTATTTTATTTCTTATTTGGAAACAGGGTCTTGCTAGGTTGAAGAGAGTCTCATTACTTGCTGTGGCTGTCCTCGAACCTGCGATCCTCCTGTCTCAGCCTCCCAAATACTGGGATTACAAGCGTGTGCCACCACGCCCTGCAAGAGCTAGGTTTCCTAATTCAGATGGAATCAATGTGAGTAACCAGAATTGTCTGAATTAAAACACAAAGGCTAATACTACATATTGGCCTTGCTTGGCACACTATAAATTGGATTGGGTGGTAATTAGGTGTTGTCATGTGAAGAGAGCCATCACTGGGCACTCTCAGAACACACAGCCCCTTGCATTGTAGTATTTGAATCTATTCAGGAGTCACAAGGAACCTATTTTTAAAGTACAGACAAAAGGGATTTGTATGGCCACATGGAGTTGACTTAGAGTACAATGCCCATTGGTTTGCCTTCTCTGGTCAATAAACTGAGGGAGGAATCCACCAGCCTCTTATTTGCAGGTAGGCAGCAGGTTTCTGATGCTGCATATGCCCAACAGAATTCTCTTACGCATCCCTTCAGCTTGATCTTCAAATTGCCTGTACCGCGAACCTCCCCATCTATCAGTCTAGCTAGATGCACCAACCTGCCTTCCGGGGTGACAGAGTGATCTATTTATGCTTATCACTGACTACTGACTGACATCTCCATGACACGGCACAAGCTGGGTCTCTCTCCCTCTCTACTTACCCATCATCCCGTGGGAATCCACTAAACCCTATTGAAAAGGAAGAGGCTGCCAAGACATATGCTAAAATGATATTGTATTTCATCTTACTTTGGGAGGAATGAGATCGTTTAACATGAAATGTAATTTAAAAGTGCAACGGGGCTTTTTCTTCTTTCCCCCTTCCCTTGGTATTAGCTTCAGGCGCTGCGTGCACCTGACATCAGTAACCGGTACAGAATGAGAGCTATTCCTTCCAGGAAATGAGTGTCTGCTGAGAGGGATGGACAGAAAGCCGTGATGACACGGGTCTTTCACTGTGCCTCCAACTCTGCTCCCAGCAGGTGGGGATCCATTAGTCAAGGTTCTACGCAAAACTATGTTCACAGTAAAATGGAGCCTTCAAACATGCACATATTAAGTTAACTGCAAAGCAAGACATCCAAGCAGCTCAAACTGCATTCCTCCCCCTCCCCCACCCCTGTGGGAAAATGATACGCTTAACTTCCATGACGCAGAAATGCAGGAGCTGATTCTGATCAAAGGAAGCCTAAGACATTAAGAGAGTCAGGTGTGTTTAATACTCCTCTAGGGGGTAACACAAGGACTTGGCAGCCCTGGGCAAAGCTGGGAATGTAATCTTCTGGAAAAATTTCACATCCAGGATGAAGTCACACCTCATAAGACAACTAATAGTTTTAGAGTCCTATATTTAAGAAGAAAGCAGTAATTATATGATAAAATATTAGCTAAACTCAAAAAAATGGAGCTAGAGATACAAATGCTAAGTCTGTTAAGAGAATAGAAGTTCGTGGTTCCAGATTGGGTTTTGGATTGCTTTTTAGCTACTCAAAAGTTATTACTTAGCTGGGTGAGGTGGTGCACACCTGTAATCCCGCTACTGGGGAGGCTGAGACAGGAGAACCGTGGGTTGGAGGCCAGCGAGACACTATTTCAAAATAAAATATAAAAAGGGCTGGTAATGTAGCTCAGAGGTACAATGCCCTGGGTTCAATCCCCACTACCAAAAAATAAGTTATTATATCTAGGCGTGTTTTGGATTTATTCAGCATTGGGAAGCGCACAGAAGGCAGGTGTGAAGAGTCACTTACCCGTCCGCTTGGATCCAGCAGGAAATAGCCACACAGGTCGCCTCTGGCAAGTCGCTTCCTCTCTCTTGGCCTCTTTTTTCTTATCTATAAAAGAGAGCTATGATTAATGCATAACTTATGCTTATGTACAGCCCCGGTATGTCTTTTTAAAGTGCATTATACATTTTAAAAAGTATTAAAATTGCCAAATAGAGTTTTGTTAGTCCAAGTGTAGCCCACGAACTCACAGCATCCGCAGCCCCGGAAAGCTAATCTGAAGTGAGCAGAACTCGAGAGCGCGCGCCAAGCCCACCTATTTATAGTTTGCATTTAGTAAGACTCAGGTGAATCCTATTGCTCTTAAAAAGCACGCCTTGGTCCGTTTGGTCTGGGGAGGGTTGAGATGCTGTCGTTCTAACAAGCTCCCAGGTGATGCGGATGCTGCTGGACCGAGGGCCATGCTTTGGGTAACGAGGATTTAAAGGTCTGCAGGTTGGAGGTGCTTCATACAATCGCCGACAGCAGTGATGCTCAAGTTTGCTGCATCAGGGCCACCTGGCAGGCTTGTCACCCATGGATAGAGCCCACCCCAGAGCTTCTGTTTCCGTAGATCTGCTGCGGGCCCAGGATTTACATTTCTAACAAGATTCCACGTGAGACTGCTGCTGCTGCTGGTCCACGGACCACGTTTTGAGAACCATTGGTCTCCAGGCTGGAATGGAAAATAATAAGAGATGATTAACTACAGATGGATAAGGAAAAGCAGGATAATAAGTTAGTGGCATAATTCTTAATTCTAAGTCATCACCATGTTATGAAATCTGAAAGGAGGGGCTGAGGGTGTAGCTCCACAGTAGAGCATGTGTTTAGTGTGCACAAGGCCCTGGGTTCAATCCCCAGTACCACACACACATACTTCCAAAAATCCAAAAGGAAATGTACCATAGAGATTCTTTCATTTAATGGGGCTATAGGTGAATTTGTTGTTGCTGTTGTTGTTTTCTCTCTCTTTTTTTGCTACATTTAATTGTCAGCAAAAGGGCATCCTCTATCAAACCATTCCTTCCTGGGCTGCGCTTCTCCGGAGCTCTGACCTTTCCCACTGACACAAAGAGGCTACTGGCTTTTAGAGATAAGCAGTTTGGTTCAGATGGGAAGAGAGACATTAAGAAGCAGGGGAGAGGCAATAACTAAAAAAGTGGACTTAAGGGAGCAGATGGGTGAGCGTGCGGGAGGCTGGTTACCCCACAGATCAGCGAGGTGGGTGTGTCCGTCATATTCACTAGGTCAGCTTGTTTGTCTTGTTATTTATATCCTAGCGTTTAAAAAGTTTCAAAATGCTTTGAAGGTGCATCACAACCTTAACCTCTGGGTGCTGATTTTCTGGGTATCAGGTGACTGTAAAGGATGTGTAGCCACATCTTGCAAGGCCTGGCCCAGGTCCAGTCCCCAGGTCCCAAACTTTTTAATGCAGGTCTCCCCCAGATGTCAAAAGTCCCCACCAGCCAGGCATGGTGGCGCACACCTGTAATCCCAGTACTTGCGAGGCTGAGAAAGGAGGATCAAAGATTCAAGGACAGCCTCAGCAACATAGTGAGACTCTCAGCAACCTAGTGAGGCCCTGCTTCAAAAAAAAAAAAAAATAGAAAGGGCTGGGGGTGTAGCTCTGAAGTAGAATGCCCCTAGGTTCAATCCCCAGTTCCACACAACAACAACAACAACAACAAAAAGTCCCCACCATCCACCAGCTTTGGCCCCGTGGGTGCCTAAAAATGAATTATGTACTTACAGGGCAGCTGTTGTCCCTGAAGGAAGAGTTGATTCCCAGCATTGGGGATCCAAACAAAAGCTAATGAAGAAGAAACACTGAAGCCATCCTAAGAAAGTATGGAAGGAAGATACTCATTGTAGTTATACTTACAAAAAGTAACTGATTGTCAAGGATGTACTGCCCACCATTAAGTCAAGAGAGCATCATGTAGTCACTAAACATTATTGTGTGTTAAGTTTTTTTTAAAGGATACAGAATTACCTCTACAGCTTGATTACAGCTATCTTTTAAAAACTGGGTGCCCAGGAACACCTGAAAGAAAGCACGGCAGGTCTTAGCTGTGTTTGCAGCGGCATTCTCCTTCAATTTTGCTCTTTTTTTCTGAATGTTTGTTTAATAAGTATGCATTAAATCTATAATGAAAAGTGAATCTTTTTGAAAATTATGGTTTTCTAAATTACGTTATTTTAATGCTAATAACATTATGAGTAAAAAGGAAGATAAGACATCATTACTCTATAATTACAGTTATGCTAAAACAGCTACCTGATCAAAAAAATAGAAGTAAGAGTACCCGCGGTGATTGCTTTTACTGGAGCTCAGGCAAGGGGGAGGGGAGTAGCCAAATTTAGTCCCTGTGATTTGAGAATGAAACAAAAGCAAAATACGGGGAACATAAATGTTTGTGTGAGTAGATTTGCAGTTGATATGCCCAGGAGGTTTCTCAAAGAAGCACATGAAATTTGGAGGATTCATTTTTTTGTGAACCCAGGGTCATTTTACCACTGAGCTACACTCCCAGCCTTACTTTATTTATTGTATTTATTTATTTATTTTTGTGGTACTGGGGATTGAATCCAGGGGCATTCTATCTCTGAGCTACACCCCCAGTCCTATTTTAATTTTTAATTTAATTGTGTGTGTGTGTGTGTGTGTGTGTGTTAGTTACTGTGGATTGAACTCAGGGGTGCCCTACCTCCAAGCTACACCCCTAGCCCTATTTTATTTGATTTTTTAGTTTTCAAAACAGGGTCTCATTATGTTGAGGGGCCTCTCTAAGTTGCTGAGGCTAGTCGTGAACCTATGTTCCTTCTGTCTCAGCCTCCCAAGTACTGGGATTACAAGCGTGCGCCACCATGCCTGGATATTTTATTTTATTTTTGTTTTTTATTTTAAAACAGGGCCTCACTAAATTGCAGAGGACCTCACTAAGTTGCTGAGGCTGGCTTTGAACCTGAGATTCTCCTGTCTCAGGCTCCCAAGTACAGGGAGTACAGGTGTGTGTCTTTGTGCCTAATCTTCATTTAAAATAAAATGTAAACACCAGCTTGCTGCCGGTTTGGGGCTCCTGTTAGGGAGCTCTCAGGCTGCACCTCTTCAAAGCCACCCCGTGCAGGAGCTGGTCCTCCCAGAGGGCAGCAGAGACAGGGGCTCATTGCTTTTCTAACTGGGAAGTGAGATAGCCAAGGAGCACAGCTGATTCTCAGGCCATCAGGAGTGGGCGCAAGGCCTGGGAGCCTGACATCCGATCCCTGGCAGCTTCCCTCAGATGGCGCTTGGTTCAGAGCTCTGTGCTCTTCAGCTACACAACAGACCAACTTGACAGGGCCATGAGTGACTACATATTTGGGGCTCAGGATATGCACACAGAAAGCAAACAACATCTGTTTTTAAACAGTCCTGTCAAAGTCGGGTCACATGCTGTGTCTGTCCAGATGGTCTCTGGTGGCCCTTTGCAGAACCTTAGTCCAAAACAAAAGGTTCTTTAACCCTGACTAGGAGGTCAGGGAGTTTTTCCAGTAGACTTAAGAAAACTGAACTCTTTCTCACATTGCAAGTCCTACAGAGATGTTAAAACCCATTCCTGCCAGGCCTCTAATAACTTTCTCTAATGTGCATGTTGCTATATAGCGAATCATTCTCTCACAGTATGCACAAGGACCCAGGAACGCTTTCATTCATTCGATGAACATTCCCTGAGGTCCGTCTGCAAACAGCTAAGCCGGGGGCCAGGGGTAAAGTGGCTAGCTCGGGGTCCAGATTCGCAGACAGAAGTGAGGAGGTGGTTTCGCTGCAACGTCACGAAGCCCCACATGAGGTCAACACAAGGAGTTAGGGAAGGACAGCAGGCGTGCTGGAAGGGAGCCGAGAGGAAGAACAGGTAGAAGTCTACCTGATCATGGGGGAGAACATGGGAGTGGGAAGGGGAAGAACTTTGTAGGAAAAAAACAGCAAGGACCTAGAAGGAATGTTGGGAAGAGGCCGTGTGTGCGTGCGTGTGTGCCTGTGTGTGTGTGTGGGAGGATCAGTGCACACTGTATGCATGTGTTGAAGTACCACACTGAACCCCACTAATATGTACAGTTAATCCATGTTAATTTAAAAGGTCTAGAAAAAAGAAACAGGGTATGTTCATGGAACTTTTAAGAAGTCCGGCGTTGCAGCCGCGTTGAGATCAGGTTTAGAGATGACTCATAAAAGGCTTTACAGGCCGTGTTGTCTTGGAAACACACCTCAAGGCTTCCTGCCTCCCCACGTTGGAACCCTGGGGAGGAGAAGGGAAGCTGAGCTAGTCACAGCCCAGGACAAACCCCGGCTAGTATGCAGGGAGCCTTCCCTCCCAATGCAGCGAGCTTGCAAAGGCCTAGCCTGTGGGTGCGCTCTCTTTGGCTGGACTATCTGCTTTTTCATTGGTCTTTTCTTTGGAATATTCACTCTTTTCTTAGATCCTTTTCTTTTCAGAGGATCTGGTGCATGAGGGGTGCCTGGAGCTGTCTTTTATTCCAGAAGGGCCTTGCCCCATGGAGGCCACGTGGGACCCAAAGTAAAGCCCAAGTGGAAGGACCTTTAGACCTTTAGCCTCTAGACCTTTGACCTTTAGCCTCTAGACCTTTGCCCTGCCTGTTCACTGCTCAGGGTCCTCTGGCTGGTGACAATGACCTCACATGACAGCTACAAGGGTTTGTTCATTAGCCAATGTATAGGGTTTGTTATTGTTTTGGTTTTTGTGGGATTTTTGTATGCATGTGTATTCCTGGGGATTACTTGGGGATTGAACCCAGGGGTGTTCAACCTCCAAGCTACACCCCCAGCCCTATTTTATTTTGAAGCAGGGTCTCACTAAGTTGCTGAGAGCCTCACCAAGTTGCTGAGGCTGGCCTTGAACCTGCAATCCTCCTGTCTCAGCCTCCAAAGTACTGGGAGTACATGCGTGTGCCACCACACCTGGCTTGCTACTGGATAAAGCTGGACACATGGAAGGCAGCATGGGGACCCATGCACTAAAGGACAGGTTGTATGGAATCTGGATTACAACAGTTGAAGGATTGTTTAGACCTTTCTTGGAGAGTGCGTATGACAGTAAGAACACATTAAGATCTGGCTCACAGTAGGGACTCAGTAAGCATGTTCTTTCTCTCCTCCCCTTTATGCCATCTGAACTCCAAAGTGCACAAAATGTGACCAATTTAACAAGCCAGTTGTAGAAATTACAAGCCACAATAGAGGCCCTAAAGAGAATAATAGGTCCAAAATATTTTAGGGGGAGACACAGATGATTATACCCAAACACATATTTAGGACTTGTTTGTTAGGCACTGCACAAGGGGAGCAAACCAGGCAAGTGCTTTGTCCTTGGGAAGCTGTTGGTCCTATGGTGCAAGGAGCCCATACAAAGTCCATACAGGATCCTTTGAAATGCATGCACATAAAGACCCATAAGATATAACGCAGTGACTTGAGGAAGCAGCCCCTCCACCCAGCTGGGAAGGCTACTGAAGGCGTTAGAGAGGAGGAGGCTTCCGAGGGAGGGGTAGGCTTTGGATTCCAGGGCAGAGGAAATAAAATGAACCCAGGCAGGGAGGAAGGAAACACGAGGAGAGTAAGCAGATCAGTTGGATGGGCACGTGAGATGCTGGGGCAGGTAAGTTGGGAAGTGCCACTGGAACAGTTGGTGGTGCGTCTGGGGCCAGCCCCTCATGCCCACTCCAGGAATCGCCGTGTGTTGGCTGGAGTACCTGAAGGGCGTCGTGGCAGCACTAGATGCATTGCATGCACACAGACAAAGAGGAACCCTTGTGACCACCAGCTTTGCACACATTTGCACTTTTGGTGCTCAGTGATGGGGGAGTACCAAGCCAGGTTTCCTAGCAACCGCACTTAAGGATCCATTATGCTATTCGCTATTCCTACTCCTGAAGCTGTGCACCTGGCCCCTTCTCTCCCCTTCCCACATTCCAGAAAACTGCTGTCACACTTCCCAGGATGGACCCACCCAGGAAAAGTGGTCAAAAGACACAATCAAGATCCAGGACACCAAGCTGCAAGCTAGACCTGTAGCAGGATAGGTCTGAGATGGTTAATTACAAAAGGTGCCCCCCCCAGTCCGTGCATGGCAGTTGGCTAACAGCTGTACAAACACGGCACTGGCTTCCCTTCTGGATCCTTCTTCATGGCCCCAAGCAGCCTGCTGTATGAACAGTGTCCAAATGTGTGCTTCCCCTGAACAAGCCATGGTCCACAAATTGTTTTTGCCAAAGGACTTTTCATTCTATGCCACAGTTTTTACTGCTCTTCCATCCTAACTAGTCTATAATCAACAGCTGCCATATTCAACCATTTAGATAACACTCAGGTGTTTCCCTGCCCCCTTTCCCCAGCCGGCAACATCCTGATTGATGGTCATTATATTTGCTCTCTGTCGATCCTCTTCATGTCTGTATTCCATATGGCAAGAGGAAGGGCCTCCTACCAGGGGTGGTGATCGACAATTAAAATGATGAGATACATTTCCAACTGAATGCCTTATCAAACACATATAACACACCTCGAGTAAGGTGATATGGTGCTGATAAGTAACCATCAGCCCCACAGGGATGCTCCTGAGAAGAAACACACATCCCTCGACCCGCTCTCCAAACTAAGCTGAAAGAAGGCTCCCACTTTTTTTTTTTTTTTTTGCGGTACCGGGGATTGAACGCAGGGGTGTTCTACCTCTGCGCTACGCCCCCAGCCCTATTTTTTTATGCTTTATTTTTGAAATCAGGTCTCACGAAGTTGTGGAGGGCCTCACTAGGGAGAGAGAGAGAGAGAGAGAGAGAGAGAGAGGGAGAGGTAGGGGGAGAGGGAGAGAGAGAGAGAGAGAGAGAGCTGAGGCTGGCCACGAACCTGGATCCTCCGGTCTCCGCCTCCCAAAGTACTGGGATTACAAGCATGTGCCACCACGCCCGGCGAAGGCTCCCACTTTTAAAGATGAACTAATGAAATCTAAAAGCAAGCAGGATGTTGAAGAAAGTCAACATTATTATCACTGGCAGATCCAAACTGCACTCACCAAAGAGCCAAAGAGGATATTAAAAGGCTCTGGTTCCTAAAGAGGTTCTTACTCAAAAATGCATTGTATAAAAAATTAGAACATTTCTTTTTCCAAGAAACAATGATGACAAAGGTCGCAGAGTATTCAATAAAATCTTGTCAATTCGTAATTATACTGAAGAGCAATCGTGCAAAACCCTACCACTCACTGTTCTCCAGAACATTCTGATTCCCTATTCAGTCTCCTCGGGCACCATTTGCTTATGCCCACCTGTCAAACCCTACCGAATTATTGAGACACAGCACAGGTGCCTCCTCCTCCAGCAAACCTTTCTGACAACCTCAGATGAAAGAAAGCTCTCCTCCATTCCTGCTGCTGAAATCCTTCTCTTTATCATTTCCTTTAGCAGTCTCCACATTGTGTATATGATACACGCATCTTCTTTGCTGATTACCATATTGTGTGTTATGATACACACGTCTTTTTGCTCACTTCAGCTGGGAGCTCCTGATGGGGAGAGATTATATATTTATATATATATTTGGTACAGGGGATTGAACCCAGGGGCATTCTACCTCCGAGCTACACCCCCAGCCCTATTTTTTATTCTTTATTTTGAAATAGGGTCTCACTAAGTTGCAGAGGGCCTCACTAAGCAGCTAAGACTGGCGCAAACCTGCGATCCTCCTGTCTCAGCCTCCCAAGTACTAGGATTACAGTGTGTGCCACCACGCCCGGCTTATATTTATATATTAAATAACTTTATTAGTGCATTGCAATTGTACATCATAGTAGGTTCCAATGTGATACAAACATACATGCACACAGCTCTTGGTGTATTTCCTTCCACATCCCACCCCACTCCCCTCTCCCCTCCTCCCACCCCATCAGTGTTAGTGAAATTCGTAGTAATACCTTCGTATATCGACATAGTATTATTTGAACTGTTTCCTTCCTCAAGCCCCCTTTTTTGCCTCCCCAGCTCCCTCCCCTAATCCCCTCCACTATCCTATAGGTCTCTCTCCACATTATTTAGAGTCCTTTATGCTTCCTATTTTCTCTCTTGCTTCCATATATAAGAGAAAACATACACCCCTTGACACAGACACATAGGCCAATGGAACACGATAGAAGATACAGAGATTATATCTTAATGCTCCTAACCCGCCCCCACAGCAGCTGAGATGATGGTTTCTGTGGCCCAGGCCTTTCACAAAAGTTTTTAAATCGAAAAACAAATGCCCGATGTTAATCCAAAAAGAATAATGAAGAATAAAGGCAACTCGGAGAAAGTGACTGATAGTGCTGCGCTATGGTTGGGCGCACAGGAAAGGCTAATAAAATTCGAGCCTGAAAACCAATGAAAGGAGAATGTTTTAACACAGCATTCGATTGTATGGCTATGCATACTTTAATCAATCTCTAATTACCGGGCGCTTCCACTGGGTTTCTTTTTAATTCATAAAGAATCCTACCATAAGCATACATGTACTATCCATTTTGTAGATATAATTGCTACTATAGAATAAATTATCAGGATGCAATTAGACCTTTCGATGGGCACGTGCTTTTTTAAGGGTTTATACAAATCGATACTTTTAAGTGGGAATTCTTTTAATGTTTTGCCAATCAATAGAATTTTTGCCATTGTTTTCTGGTAGATTACTTGACTGGAGTTAGAGGATTTCCTTCATCTGTGTTAATTACTAGTTTTGTCCTTGGATGTGTGCTGGATTGTATGCAGGGCATTATCTGCGTCTTGCTGAGTGTCCTCCTTGGTTTGGTCCTCTAAGTCCACTCTTCATCTTTTTTCAGCTTGCTCTGTGTGCAGATGGTGGAGCCCTTACCCTCTGGCTATTGGTTGGGTTCAACCAATGGGAGAGACATTCAAGAGCTCAACAAGGGTGTTGGTAAGGGAAGGAGGGAGAATTTCAGTGTATACCCTCTCATCGAATCCTCTGTAGTACCTTGTCAGTAACTGCATTTCACTACCAAAGACCATAGCTCTTACTAGATGCCCTCATCCTGCAGTTTCTGGAAACTGCTCCCTCATGTTACCCTTCAGAACTTGGGGGTCAGGGAATATGCAAGCGGCAGCCCTCCATTCTTGCTAATCCCAGGGCGCTCCACCATGCCTTGTCGGGTTCCCTTAACCAAGCCCACACCTCGACATAAGGTTCCTTTCCCAAATTCTCCCCACTTTCCCTTCTAGATGTTTCATGTATTTCTTGACAGATTTAGCCCATCACTGAAATTGGTACTAGGAGTAGCCCCAGAGGCAAGGTGGTAGCGCTTAGCCATCAGAGACTCTCTGGACACAATTTTCACAATTAGCAATGTTCTTTTGTGTGTGTGTGTGTGTGTGACAAGGAAGTATTTTGACCCACAGAATCTGTGACAATAGCTAATTTAATTATGGGGATCCCTAGAAATGAAATAGATGGGTAGACCTACTCAGGCATACTTAACCCATGTAGAAGGGAAATTTCTGATTCTGGTGGGCAGAATCCTAATACAAGGCACTGTCCTGGGAGTCGATGGCCTCTTATCCATTTCCCAAATATAATCCAGTTCACAGACGCAAAGCAAACAAGATCCTTTGAGGAAGGATCCTATAAGGCACCCACAGACATATACTGTGAATTAGCAGGCCTTCTCCAGAGGGACCTGCACCATTTACAAGGCGATTGTGTACCAAGGAAAAAGAAACACCCAGACTTTACAAAGGTTACAACAGTCTGCCTCTGAACTATGTCAAGCCTTGGAGATTGAATGGTCACATGTCCACCAGGCAGTATGGTGATGTGTGGAGGTCAAATGGTGGGCGGGGCTCCAGGTTGAATCCATCTATCTAATGGGACCCATCATGGTTTTTATTTGTCCAGTCCCAGCATGCACAAGGCCACTATTACAGACGTGATAAAGATAGGGGTGGTGGTTCTTACCACAGCCCCCATGTAACCCACTTATTTGGCCCATACAAAACCCAGATGGGGTGATGGGGATAATTGTTCATTATCACAAATTTAATGAGGTGTGATGCCAGTTGTAGCTTTGATTCCAGATGTGGTACATCCACTGGGGTCATAGGTCTGTGGCTATTAACCTACCAAATGCCATTTCTTCCATTCTATGTATAAAGATAATCAGAAGGACTTTGCTATCCCGTGTCTTACCTCAAAACCATGGTAACATTCCTGCTTCTCTGCCATGAAAAAATCCCAAGGGACCTTGATCATGCCGACATACTGCAGAACATCATGCTGGGCCACCACCCCGGTGACCAGTGACAGGTGTTAATTGTACGTGGTGAAGAAAACTGTTCTTCATGGTGGTATATGATTCACCAAAACACAGAGGTAGACACAGAATCCATTGTTATGTGGAAATGAGCTAAATGGGACTGAGCCCAAGCAGGTCTAGAAGGCTCAGGTAAATGGGAGTGAGCACATACAGCTCACTCCCCCAGGCACTTCTCCGACTCCCTCACTGATGCCCTCCTGGAGAGTTCCTGATCACAGTTAACAGATGAGTGGCCCAGTGAGAGGGGTCAAAGGAAATCCCCATTTGGGCAGACTTTGAAGAGGACACGTGATTGCCTACTTCACAAGGAAGAGAAGACCATAAGTAAGTCATCAGCAAGGGTTAGTAGGTAGGTAGCTGGTTAGCACAAAGCTAGTCATTTATAAAAATGCCCACCAGAAGGCATCTTTTGCGGATGTCAGTCAGCCTCTTTTCCCAGCCACTCCAGGGCTTGCCCAATAGGTTCATGTCCAAAGTGGCCGTGGAGGCGTGCCTGGAGTCAAAAACCATGAACTTCCCCTTCAGAGAGGCTCATCTGGGTCCTGATAGCACTAAGTGCCCTACCTGCAGTGGCAAGTGGTCCTTGATATGACTCGAATCCCGGGGCATACCGAGCACCTGGGGAAGGTTGATCCCATTGCTTCTTCCATGAGAGAGAGCAACAGTTTGACCTCACCAGGACAATGTATATTCTGCCAATGGATTTACTTTTCTTGCCTATAGTGCTTCTTTGGGTAGTATGACTGATGCTTTATCTACTACCATGGTATCCAAACAACATCACCTCCAACAAAGTGATACTTCTTATGACAAAAGAGGTACAGCAATAGGCTCTACCTATGGCATTACAATGTACCCCATCATCCAAAGGCAGATGGCTCAATAATATGGTGAAGGTTAGTTACAAAAACAATGGGGGACAACATCCTTCAAGGTTGTACTACAACTGCCCTACGGGATGTAGGATAGTCTTTGGATCGGCAGCCAGTATATGAGGTCATTCCAACTGCCGGGATATATATATATATATATATATATAACCAAACAATTCACTGAAGAAATTGTTTTCCTTTGCAAATGACCTCGGGTTTAGTGTGGTTGAAGTTTCTAGTGCCCAAGGTAAGAAAGTTCCCACCAGAAATCACACTGATATTTCAATGAAATTGCAGCCTGACACTGAACCTTAACCATTTTTAACTTTCCACACCACCAAACTAACAGGTAGAAAAGGAATCACTCTACTGAATGGGATAATGGGTCCCAATTACGAAGGGACTTGCAATAGGAGAAAGCAGGGCTCTGTCTGAGGCGGGGGGTGCGGGGTTTCACTGCGTTGGTGGGAAATTGCAGCAATCCAATAAAGACAGGACTTCTATGAACTTGGATCTTGTGGAAATGAAGGTTGTCATCATTCTACCACAATGAAATCCCACCCATCCAAAGCGCTGTCAAAAGGCCAGGGAAACATGGAAAATATGGTCAAAAGAAAGAATTATCAACTTAGAGCTCTTGACCAGTTACAGAAGTCAGTACTGTAGCAGCTGCTATACTTTATGTTCTGCATTTGTTTCCTGTCTTCCACTCCTGGCAGCCTCCCTTTTTGATAAAGAACATGTAGGGTTTCACGTGTGATACTACTGACACCATAATCAGCTCAGATAATCTTCCAAATGTCTCTTGCTTCATCTTGTCCGGCTTCTGGAAATGCGACTGACATCCCTTGGCTCTATCCTTGATGTTTATCTTGTTTTTTTGTCATTCCCATCTCTGACTTTGACATTATTTGGTCTGATTTCTAAGGTATTTTTCTGATGTATCCATTGTGATATTTATGCTATTCTTTTCTTTTGGAAATCATGCTCTATTTCTGAGATCTCTTCCTTTTTCCTTTGAGTTGTCCTTTTCCGTGGCTGTCTGCTCTTGTTTTATAAATGTAATGTCCTCTCCAATCTCTGTGTCTGCCACTCTCCTTGATTCATTTCTTCAAGTTGCTAGTTTCTGCTTTTTGTTTATTACCAAAAAAATGAGATCTGTTGTTTGAGGAGATACATATTAGAATCTCTTAGCAAATGTTTTCAGAATATACATTCCTACCTTCTTTCTCTCAGTGACCTCCCTCCCAATTCCAACAAAAGTGTAGCTCGATCTCCAGAAAAGGTGTCTAGAGAAGGGAATTCATGGTAATTTTTAAAACCTACCTGGGTGATTCTGGTTTGCTTCCTCATTCCACATTGAGAACCAAATATGTAACAACGAATCCCACTATAATGTATAATTGTAATGCACCAATACAAACTTCTAATTATATACCTTCAAAAAAACTCAGCAGGTTAATGTGCATAGTATGGTTAGAAGAGGTGAACTCTGCCTGGAAGCTCAGGTCGTTATTTGATTAGCACATTGGTTTGATAGTAGGTGTGTGGCTGTTCTGTGCATTCATGGTAGGAGCTCACAAAATAAATATGCTGTCAAGGACAGCAGACCAGAAATGCAGGTGGAGTCTCAGAGGTGGGTGTGTCTAGCCTGTTTACCATCGTATCATATTGCTTGGCCTTCAGTAGGCATTCAATAAGTACTTGCTCTAGAAGGAAGAGGGAGATCAGAGAGGTCATTGCCATGTGAGGTCAGAAAAACCCCTGTAAGTGTACCTTCAGGTATCCAAACACCCATCCCTGTGCTCGACACTTTTTTTAATTTTTTAAATTTTTTTATGTTCATTTATTGGTGCATTGTAATTATACATTTTGATATATGTCAGGGTATCAACATCATACATGCACACATTGCACATTTAGCCCTCCCTCCAATCCTACCCTATTCCCTCCCCCTTCCCTCCCTTTTATGCTCCGGATAGTGTGTGCTGGACACTTTTTTCTCCACACTGGCTGCAGCCCCTGAGGCCACTGCCCTCCACGGCCTTTTTGCACACCTTCAGGTTCCATTGCAGATAACTCTTACTGTTTACTCATGCGCTGTCACCAGTAAGCGCTAGGGCCAATGGCTCAGAGTGAAGAGTCCTGAACTGCAGGCTCCTGAAGTCCTTGCAGCTCGCCCCTCCAAGCCCTCCTCAGTTCCACGTGTGCATCAAACCTTCAGCACAGAAAGGCTGGCAGTTTTCAGAAAGGCCACTGAACAGTGTCCAACCATTGGC